>OVBE01014694.1:0-11917 GCA_900406425.1 Iberis pinnata | reverse complement strand
GCTCGATGTCAAAGTAAGGCGGCTCGAGGTGGATGGAAAATGGCTCGACGTGGAATGATTGATGGCTCGATCAAAATGGCTCGATGAGATGACGAGTGGCTCGATGAGATGATGAGTGGCTCGATGAGATGATGAGTGGCTCGATGTGATTTGGTGGTGGCTCGATGAAGAGTTTTCCTTGGCTAGATGTGAAAGTGAAGCATGGCTGGATGTAAATGACTTGTTGCATTTTCCTTAGCTTTTTCCAAGTTTGCCTTAATGTTCCGGAAACTCCTGAAATTCCTGAAAAGTCTCCAAAATGCATGCAAATGCAAATCCTAATGCAAAACTTTGTAAAAATCACAAACTTGCAGAAATCAACTATAAACATGTCAAATGCAATCCCAAAGAATTAAAAAGTGATAAGAAATGATATGTACAATCCATGAAATTCAAGTGTTATCACTCACAAATCTCATGTCAAACCCACGTTCATTGCGTTTAAAACCCTTGTTGAAACTTGATTCTCTTCCAAAATCTAGACCCTATACTTGGATAGTGGTGGAGAATTCATTGCCTTGCGGGCTTTCCTCACTGAACATGGCATATCTCATCTCACCTCCTCACCTCATACTTCAGAGAACAACGGCATCTCTGAACGCAAAAATCGTCATAGTGTGGAGACCAGACTCACATTAATCCATCAAGCATCAATGCCGACTTCATACTGGAGCTGTGCGTATTTTGTTGCCACATATTTGATCAACCGAATGCCTACTGTTGTGTTACACAATCTCTCGCCTTATGCCAAGCTGTTTAACACTTCGCCGAATTACTTGAAGCTATGGATTTTTGGATTCCTCTGCAATCCGTGGCTTAGACCATATACCCAACATAAATTGGAACCCCAATCTCGTCCCTATGCATTTCTTTGCTATTCTCAGACGCATAGTGCATATATTTTCCTTGAAATCTCCACTGGAAGCATATTCATCTCACGCCATGTTCAATTTGTGGAAAGCGAATTCCCTTTCGCTACCTCATTTTCCTCTTCTTCTTCAGCATTTGTTGATGATCATCTCTCTGTTGCTCTTTCTTTCACCACTCACATTCTTATTAATTCTCACCGGGCACTTATTTAGCCTCCGACAACTCCGCCTCCGTGCATTGATCCTCACCAGGTGCCTTTGATATCTTCGTCTGGTTATCACACTTCAGGTAAGTCAAATGATATGGGCCAAGATATTAATTCAACAGGTCCATTAAGTGATTTCCATCATACAACTATCACACAGGCCCAACCAAGCCCATTACCTTCATCATATTCACGAGTTGCTGCTTCCCTTACGATATCTCCCGACTCTGTTTCCTCAAAACTGCTACCTTACCCGATATACCCAGAACTGTAACCCAAGCTATGCAAGATCCTCTATGGAGATAAGCAATAAGCGAGGAGTATAATGCTCAAGTCCACAATCATACGTTTGATTTGGTGCCTCTTAAATGTCATTAATACAAAATGGATATTAATTATGAAATATTTACCTAATGGTGTGCTTCACAGGTATAAAGCCAGGTTGGTTGCGTGTGGCTTCAATCAATGATATGGTCTTAACTAATCGGAAACGTTCAGTCCTGTTGTCAAGTCTGTGACGATATGGATTGTCCTACAGCTTGCTGTCACACAACAATGGCCTATTCAACAACTGGATGTTAATAATGCGTTTCTCCAGGGAACTCTTACGGATGAAGTTTATGTCTCCCAACCACCTGGATTCATTGATCAAGATCGACCACATCATGTCTGTTGTCTTAACAAAACCTTGTACAGGCTCAAATATGCTCCGCGTGTGTGGTACCAGGAGCTTAACGATATCAGTCTTGTCTTGGATTCATTCATTCGGTAGTTGACACTTCTACTTTCATCTACCATAATCAAGGCGCGATTTTCTATATCCTAGTGTATGTAAACGATATTATCATTGCGGGCGGTTGTAAGTCTCTCATACATCAATTCATTAGCTCTATGGCTCAGCATTTTTCCTTGAAGGAGCCTTCAGATCTCTTTTACTTCTTAGGGATTAAAGCTACTCGGACCTCTGCTGGACTTCACCTTATGCAGTGCCACTATATCTTAGATCTTGTCAACAAGATGAATATGTGTCCGATGCAAAACCAGTGCACACTCCAATGGTGTCCTCACCTAAACACTCCATGTTTAACGGCGTAGCTCTGTCTTATCCAACCGAGTATCATACGTTAGTGGGAAGCTTGCAATACCTTTCTTTTACACGACCATATATTGCTTACAGTGTCAATCGTCTCTCTCAGTTCATGCATTTTCCTACAGACATTCGTTGGAAAGCTGTGAAGAGAGTCTTACGGTATCTTGATGGTACTATATCTCATGGTATCTTCTTATCTCGCACCTCGCCAATTGGTTTTCACGCATACTCCAATGTCGATTGGGCTGGAGATACAAACGATTTTGTCTCAACAAATGCGTTTTTTGTCTATATGTGCACCACACCAATTGCTTGGTCTTCAAAGAAGCAAAAAGGTGTTTCCCGCTCATCCACAGGAGCCGAGTATCGTTCCATCGCCAACACCGCTTCTGAGGTACGCTGGATTTTATCATTGCTCACAAAATTGGGTGTTATCTTATTTACTACTCCAGTTTTTTACTTCGATAATATTGGTGCTACATACTTGTGTGCCAATCCGGTCTTCCACTCCCGTATGAAGCACCTCGTGCTTGATTATCAATTTGTTCGGAACAATATCACTATCGGCATATTATGAGTTGCACATGTTTCTACCCATGATCAACTTGCAGATATATTAACCAAGCCCTTGCCGCGACAACGGTTTCAAGACTTATCATCCAAGATTGGTGTTCGTCAACTTCCTCAATCTTGAGGGGCGTGTAATGTATATATGTAAATGACACTTTAGTCATTGTTTTATACCTAGGTTTCTATACCTTCAGATGCTATATATATTGTAATTATTCATTCTAATAGACATCAATCCTTTATCATTATACTATTAGACGATTCACTATTGTCGGAATCTTATCTTCTTGTCGGAGTATCGTGCACCTGAAATGCCATGTTCCAGGAACCTAAAACACACACAACATTAAACAGTTTTCATTTGTCAAAAGATTTGGTTCCGAAGCCAGAACCAGGGACTACAACTATACCAGTGGCATTGAGTTGGCGTTTGCAACAGAACGCATCTGGTGCTATCTTTGCGGCATATGCAGCGTCAATCGCCTTTTTGAGGAAGGTTAATTCGCGGGAAAAGATATATCGCTCCTTCGGCACATTCGATTTTTGAGCGTATGACATTATGTAAAAGAGACTAAATAAATTGTAATCTTTAACTAACCTTTGCACGTTTAGCCATAGATGAGAGAATCCCATTTCTTTATGCTATGCATGAGTCATATGAATCATCTCCAGGCAGGCTGATCAAATAAACTTGTTTATTCTATGAAATATTTTAGGGTAATCTGATTCTAATTAATGTCAAAGCCAATATTTATACATGAAAGTTAAAAAAAATAAAATAAATCAAGATATAACCAAATCTTTATAAATAGATTTGGTTTTATCGTATACCTCGTAATACCCCCCCCCCCCCCCCCTCAAGTTGGAAGTGCTGTGTCCCGAACTCCCAACTTGCACACTAATCTTTCAAAATCTGGTATTGGAAGAGCCTTCGAAAGCAAGTCCGCAACTTAATCTTTTGTAGAAATGTGTGGCGTGACAATCAAACTATCTTGAACCGCATCTCTAACCTGATGAAAATCCGACTCAATGTGTTTCGTTCTTTCATGAAACACCAGATTTTCCACAATATGAATGGCCGCCTGACTATCACAATGTAAAGGTATTGGTTGAGAGTGTGATAAAGCAAACGACTGATGCAGGGCTTTGAGCCACTTAATTTCTCGAAGAGTGTAAGCCATATCACGATATTCGGCTTCAACTGATGAACAAGAAACCGTTTGTTTTTTATTAGTTTTCCAGGAGATAGGTGAGTCGCCTAAGAATACAACAAACACAAACAAAGAACTTTTAGTCCGAGGACAAGCAGCCCAGTCCGAATCACAATATGCAATCAACTTTGAATTGCAGTTATAATAGAGTAAAATACCATGTGACGGGGTACCTTTGATGTAACGAACTAGATGCAATGCCGCATCCCAATGAGGAACCAATGGCATCTGGATAAACTGAGAAAGGATGTGAACGGCATAGCTCAAGTTGGGACGCGTAATTGTAAGATAAATAAATCGTCCCACGAGTCATTTATAGGCCTGCAAATTCGGATAAGCCGATCCCGTAGCTGAACCTAGCTTGTGATTGAGCTCCATTGATACTAACGAGGGCTTTGCACCAAGTAAGCCTGCTTCGCTAATGATGTCAAAGGAGTATTTGCGTTGAGAAAAAGTAAGACCCTCGGGACCCTGGGAGACTTCAATGCCTAGAAAGTATCGTAACTTGCCAAGGTCGTTCATCTTAAAGCAACAATGAAGATGTGCCCCTTAATAAATGAGAACAGTGAGTAGTCATGATAACATTGCACAAATACATAAGAACTCAAAGCCGTTTTGAGCTTCGAAAACCAACATCGAGGTGCTTGTCGAAGACCGTAAAGTGACTTCTGTAGATGACACACCTTCGAAGAATCACCTATATTGAAACCTGGTGGCAATTTCATACAGAACTCCTCTTTGAGATCGTCATGTAAGAACGCATTATGAACGTCCATTTGATGTATCTCCCAACTCTTAAGAGCTGCAACTCCAAGAAGGAAACGTACAATTGTCATCTTTGCAACTGGAGCAAATGTGTCGGTAAAGTCAATGCCTGGTTCCTGACGATTTCCAAGAGCAAATAGACGTGCCTTATAAAGTCCAATAGTGCCATCAGAATTGAGCTTTATCTTGTACACCCACTTGCATCCTATAGCTTGTTTTCCCTTATGTAGATCGGTAACATACCAAGTGTTATTGTTCTGTAAAGCTTTAATCTCATTTTTCATGGCTTGACGCCAAACAAGAGATTGTACAAAATCTTTATAAGAACTTGGTTATGAAATTTCAAGAAGAGAGGTCATATAGGCATTATAGTTAGGTGAAAAATCAGAATTCACATGAAAAAATGTAGGATATACCTGTTGACCGGAGACCGAATACGAGACTTGATTTGATGAAGTAGGGGAAGGACGAGTGGTGGAGGAGTGTACTTTGCTGAGGATGAAGTCTTTGATTAAAACAAAAGGCTGACGAACCCGCTGTCGTCGTCCCAAAACAGCAGCAAGTCCAAGAGAGTCAGTTTCTTGTGGAGAAACTGAAACCGCATGTGAGCTAGTCTTGACTATAGGTGTAGTAGGTGAGCTCGGTTCAGGAGAAGCAACTGAATTATCTGTAAGTGAAGGCACCAGAATCGGAGATGAAATTTCAAGAGATGAAGATGAAGGTGTTGGAGCATAAGGAAGCACCCAAGTGTCATCAACCGGCGAGACTAATGTTGTAACAGAAACCGGAGGTGACAAAGAATCCGAATAAGGGAACACATCTTCTTGAAACTGTACATCTTGGCTAACAAAAAAATCCTTTTTCTCAAGATCATATAACCGCCATGCTTTCTTGCTATAAGGATAACCAACAAAGATACATTTCCGACTTCGCTCACCAAATTTGTCCTCCACCCGAGAGTAAAGATGTGAATGTCATAAGCAACCAAAAGTCCGAAGCATATTGTAGGATGGGAAAATACCGTAAAGAACCTCATAAGGTATTTTCCCATTAAGTACAGATGTTGGAGTTCGATTAATGAGTTGAGTGGCAGTTAAGATACTCTCTCCCAAAAAATCAATCGGTAGCTTACTCTGAAACAAGCAGGCGCGAGCTACATTAAGAATGTGTCGATGTTTCCTTTCCACCCAACCATTCTGTTGTGGTGTATTCACACATGACATCTGATGTTGAATTCCATTCTCTCTAAAATAAGGCGTTAGACACATAAATTCAGTCCCATTATCACTTCTAATTGTTTGTACATCTTTCCGAATTGGCGATATGTCATGGCACAAAAATTACGAATTAGACTAGCAACTTCCGACTTTTTTGTATCAAATATGTCCAAACTGATCTCGAATAGTCATCTACAAGCGTTAAAAAATAGAGTGCTCCAGAAGAGGAAGGTGTTTTGTAGGGTCCCCAAACATCCGCATGAACTAAAGAAAAACAATCTAACGCTTTATTATAAATGTTTGGAAACAAAGTGCGGGGTTTTTAACTCAAAAACAAATATCACATTTATTAAAATCCCCCAAAACACGTGGAGACTGAATAAATTCCTTTAAAGAAAATAAAACACCAACAGAAGGATGTCCGAGACGTCTATATAACAGATTCGCAGACAGTGGAGTATCTCGCCGAACACTATTAACATGAGCTGCTTGAACACCTTTGAAATAGTACACTGCTTCACGTTCCTCCCCTGTTCCAATCAAAGTCTTCGTAAAACGGTCCTGCAAAAAGCAAACTATGTTAGTAAAAATGGCGATGCATTTAATTAGTCTGTTTCAGAAGCTTCGAAACAGAGATCAAAGTGCACGTAAAATCCGGTACGTAAAGCACATCGGATAAAAAATAATCAGAACTCAAATATAGTATTCCGAGTTTTGTTGTTCGGGAACCGGTTCCATCCGAAAACGTAACAGAAGATGGCCGAATATCTATTAGATTCGTGAGAATCGTAATATCACCAGTCATATGGTGACTAGCTCCTGTATCCAAAACAACATCAGATTTATTTGGTTTACCAGGCATAGATTCATACGGTGTAGAAGAAGCATTCGATCGTTGAGTCTGAAGGAGACTAATCAGTTGAGTAAGTTGGCTAGGGTCCAGTAGACGCGACGTAGAAGGAGAAAGCTGAGCGTTGTTAGCTTTGTTTCTTCCTCGACCGCCGCCACCACCGCGATTAGAACAACCACCACGACCATCATTGTTGCGATTGTCAAGCTGTGTGGATTTATTTTGTTCAATCCACCAATCTGGAAAGGCATTCAAATGAAAGAAATCACCGATTGAATGTCCACATTTTTTGCAATGGTTGAACGTTAGATTTGATTTGTCCGGTTTTGATCCATTCGCTGCTACTACTTGAGAAGATGACTCTGTTGTAACATGAAATCCAGTTGCATCAGACTTTGAGATATCTTGTGTACGCTCACTAAGTTGAGTTTTTTCCTCTCTAATAACTCGTGAATACACATGTGCAAGAGAAGGCAATGGATCTTCTCATGTTATCGTTGACTGTATATTACTAAAACGAGGAACATCAATTCCAAAGAGGAATTGATGTATTTTATCATCCTCTCTTTCCTTTGCAATCGTGGTTGCCACCGCACACGTACATGTTTGACCAGCTCGATAATTCTTTAACTATTCCCATAGCTTCGAGAGTCGGCCATAATATTCCAAAAACAGCTTTACCGTTCTGTCTACAAGCAGCCAGTTCATCTTTAATTATTTGTTTTCGAACTCCGTTTCCTACAGAGAATCGATTCTTGAGATTTTCCCACAAAACCGAGGCTTCAGAGACAAACGAAACCGTCGATCGAATGCTTGGTTCAATGGATGTTCTTATCCAACCTATTATCATTGAATTTGCTGCAAGCCACATCGATAACTCTGGATCGCTGCTGGTTTTTGAATTGAACCATCAATAAATCCAAGTTTCTGCTAAGAAAATTTTGTAATTCTATTGCTCATTCATGATAATTGTCTTCTTTGATTATTACTGATGAGATCAACGCTCCTGGATTATCGGATTCGTTTACAGTATATGACGATAGATTTAAGTTTGAGGTTGTTGACGTTGAAGAAAACGTGTCTGCCATCGTCAGAATAAGGAACTAGGTAAAAAAAAATGCCTTAGCTATGATACCATGAAATATGTTAGGGTAATTTGATTATAATTAATGTCAAAACCAATATTTATACATAGAAGTTTAAGAAATAAAATAAACCAAGATATAACCAAATCTTTATAAATAGATTTGGTTTTATCGTATACATAGTAATATTCTACCTTTGGAGACAGATTGGAATGAGACTAACGCGATATCCTTTTCGCCATATCCCAAAGACTGAGCTACTTTCTTGAAAGAATGGAACTTTTTGTCAGGGAGGGACATAGACATTTTCTTGGTAGACCTCATCAGCTAAAAGAACTAAACCCTCTTGCTTGCATAAATTAACAATGTCATGCTGGTTTTCTTCCGCAAAAACCTTAAGTTTTAACCAGAACAAGAACGCAATGAATATATATTTGCTTAGTCTTGAAACTCTCATAGTACCTGCCCAGCTGGGTTATCGGGATATATAACAACCAAGGCTCTTACAGTAGTGATACCCTTCGATTTAGCTTCGTCAAGTTGCTTCTTAAGCCCCCACCCTATTGCTTCATCGAGATAGTACGGAACCTAAGAAGAAAAACAACACTGAAAAAGAAAGACAAATGAAAATCAAACTTATACCGTAATGAATTAATGAACATACCAAAGATCCAGCATGAAGGGCAATTGAAGCAGAGTACAACGGGTACTGAGGAATTGGGCAGAGAATTCCATCTTTCTCTGAGCTTTGCATCATCATGTGATTACCTATACAATGGAAGGAGCTAAAGTTCACAAGTCTATGAGAAAATGTTCTTGTTTTGAGTATTACCGCACCATCAGTCAAAGATATCATTTGGATCAGCAGGGAAACCATCCCGTGCTGCAATAGCATCACGTAACCCCTTGATACCCTGAGCCATAATCAAAGTGAAATCATTCAGTAACATATATAAGGGCCATCTACAAAATAGGGCCAATGACTGTAAGCACCAGTTGCTCTTCCGGGAATTTGTTCCAAAATCTTCCATGCTCGGTCAATTGAATCGGAACTGATATCAACATAGAAATTAAATGTGAAACAGCCTTAAACCATGAGCATCTAAAGCTAAAATATCACAAGGAAAACCTTAAGAATCACGTTCAATACCTGAACAAACCAGACTCATCCAAGAGGGCTTGTGTGATCACACAACGCAAGAACCTGAGGCATATACACAATTGAAGGTATATTCCTGGAGCTGATATGACTAAAATGCTAGCACTAAAAACGCTCATTTACCTCTCCGAATAACTTGATAGGAAGCTGACCAAGAAATTTAGGATTCCCAATATTGCAATTGATTATCCAAAATCAATGAAGACTTTTGAGGATGTCACATTAACAATAAACTATCCAATCTATAAGAAACTCAAATCAAAAGTGCGGATCATGGTTGTATTATATTCTAGTTAAAATTTATGTAAATCCAAGTTAAAGATATCGGTCTATATCTATAAATACCTGGCTAGGCTTTTCTAGTAAAACAGTTTTTTCATATTATTAAATCTACAATTCTCAAGCTGATGATGAGAGAGATTTTACCTCATCAAAAGGATAAGCATCCTTATTAGATTTCAAGTCTTCTTGCAACTTCTGTAAAATGAAAAATTAGCTATATAACAATTTTACAGATTTAACCAAATTACATGTAACACTGATATCCAAGAAGCATCTGTATAGCTGACATAATTCGCATGTAATGTGCTAGCCGGTTGGTTTGTAGCTATATTGTCATGATAGAATGAGACGTTGGCAGTGGTAGAAGGTTGTGTATCCCTCGATTCTACCCAAAACTTATAATATAAAAGTGCATTATAGCTCTTCCAAATTGACCAGGTGATAAAGACCATTAATGAGAGAGAGTTGGATAGCTGACAATAGGAGATAATGAGGAGAATAGCCTCAATTATATTAGACGTGGAGTGGACGGTAGGCAAAGCCAAGATAGGCGATAGCTCCCAAATTTATTTGTTGATCCGACATTGAAACAACATGTGGATGATAGATTCATCCTTTTCACCACATCTTGGGCGTAAGATCGATTGTATGTTCTAATTTTTAGGGTAGTACTACTACATATATATTTTATAATTTATAATTAGTTATTTGATATCTAAATTATAGGTATTCTAGTTTTTTTGAATTTCATTTTACCCTCTTAATATACTCTCTCTCTCTCTTGCTTTGGCTAATCATTTTTTCTTGACAAATTTTTTTTTTATTACTTACTTTCGGTTTATATTTATGATTTATTTTGTGTTTTTAGTCTATATTTTAGATTTATATTTTGGGTTTAGAGTTGTATTTTGAGGATTAGAGTTTATATAATTTGGGGTTTAGGGTTTATATTTTGGGAATTTGGATTTATATTTTTGGGGTTTAGGGTTTATATAATTTGGGGTTTAGGGTTTATATTTTGGGTGGAATTTATGGTTTATATAATTTTGGGTTTAATTTTTATATTTTTGGGGTTTAGGGTTTATATTTTGGGTTTATATTTTGGGGTCTTGGGTTTATATTTTTGAGTTTGGATTTTTATTTTTGGATTTTGGGTTTATATTTTGGAGTTTTGGGGTTTTCGTTTATATTTTGGGGTTTTGGGTTTATGTTGAATCAAGACTTAACAATTAGGTTTAAGTCTTAGATTATGTGGGTAAAAGCTTAGAAGAATTTCATATATCATTAAGGAGTGATTATATGAGTATTTATAGTGAGAATACAAGCTCAAAACCCTAATTACATCAATTAACCCTAATGGGCCACGAGCTGGTCGGCCCATCTAGCTCTCATCTTCCTGGGCCCTTTCTTCTCGTCACGTCAGCGTCCAGCTGGGCCTTGAGTCGAAATGGGCTTTTATGGTAGGTGCTACTCCTGGTATCAACAGTTAGTCCCCCCTCATGTCGGTGATGGAACTATAAATCGGCGAATGATCTTCTGAATAAAGTTCATTTCGGCTAAAGTGCATTAAATGCTTCGTAGGCTTTATCGAATCGTCTTCGTAGACTTTATTGAATCGTTTTTGTAGGCTTTATTGAATCGTTTTTGTAGGGGGAAGCTAAAGGGTCACACCTTTTGAGTTTCCCACGCGTAATCATTACGCGCCTTGGTAACCGTCATCTCTCCAAGGTATAAATACCCCCTCGCCACTTCATATTTGAACTTCAAGTTTTCAGAATTCCTTTTGCAGGTCGGTAATTATGTCTTCATCTCGTACCAAACTTGCTGAATCTTCTGCTTCTCGCGACGACCTACATGTCGACGAGGTAGAGGTGGACCTGGATGAACGAGTTCCCCAAGGCAACTGGGCTGCTCCAGATGACGACCTGACGGGTCTTGCACCTACAAAATCTTACTTGAAGTCACTGCAAAAGCTTGTCGACGACTTCCCCTGTTTAAACGGGATTTCAATGATAATCCTGAAACCGCATCAAAGGCCCTAGGATTGTCCCCAAGGTTATGTGTGTTTATATGAATCTCTGTTTAGGAAGTGTCATCTTTGGGTGCCTATGCCGAAGTTATTTATATCATATTGTGCTAGCCGGAAGATTTCAATCTCTCAGCTGTCTGCCCCCTCAATCAGGCAAATGATTGCCCTGTTAGCACATGCTCAGAAACTGCAGGTGGAGCTCGGCGTTAGGTACCTAGAGAACATGTCGTCAATCAATCCGAATGTTCAAAAGGGAACAAAAATAAACACTGGCTTTGTCTATATTAACTTCAAGCAGCAGTATAAACTGATAACCGTCGGTTACGGGGACAAAATCCACAACTGGAAAACAANTTTCTTCCTGCAGGTCGTTCCAGAGTCCGTAGGAGACGTAGGGAGGATCCTGAGAAGAAAATGGGCCGAGACCTTTGGTAGATACCACCTAGGACGCCGAGCTGAAATATATGCATAATCAATTTTAAATTGTCCCTAACTCGGCTCTCCTTGCTTATTGTAGATCTGCATTGCAATATTGGCCCGCATCC
>OVBE01014693.1:0-11917 GCA_900406425.1 Iberis pinnata | reverse complement strand
AGCCATATTCGAAGTTTTAAACTGAACGTGTACAATCTGGTCTCTGTGGATTCGATATCCTATCTTTGCTACATTGAACTGTACTTTGCAGTAATAGACTAGGATTAAATTGTAAGCCTATCATCTAGGCAACTGAGGAAGCATGAGGGGAATTATCCGACTCATGACTTAGAAATGGCTGCGGTGGTATTTGCGTTAAAGATATGGCGATAATATCTTTATGGTGGCAAGGTCCAAGTCTTCACATACCATAAAAGCCTTAAGTACTTGTTCACTCAACCTGAGCTGAACTTGAGACAAAGAATGTGGATGGAACTGGTTGCGGACTACGACCTTGAAATCGCATATCATCCGGGCAAGGCTAACTCAGTCGCTGATACGTTAAGCCGGAAGAGAGTAGCTTCGGTCACGGAAAAGAATTTGGAGCATCTAGTCGGAATGGTAGGTTCGTTAAGGCTATGTGCTTTGACTGCCGAGGTGGAACCATTGGGCTTGAGTGCGGCTGACCAAGCGGACTTGTTAACAAGGGTCCAGCTGGCTCAAGAAAAAGATGAGAATCTGGTTAAGGCTTCAAAGAATGAGAATTCGGAGTACCAGATCTCAAACAATGGAACCATCCTTGTTAATGGCCGAGTGTGCGTGCCAAACAACCAAGAGCTGCGGGCTCAGATTCTAAAGGAAGCGCATCAAAGCAAGTTCTCTATACAACCTGGAGCCACTAAGATGTATCGAGACTTAAAGAGGTATTACCATTGGGTTGGCATGAAGAGAGATGTGGCTAGCTGAGTCGCAGGCTGCCAGACATGCCAAATGGTGAAGGCAGAACACCAAGTACCTAGTGGGATTTTGCAAAGTCTACCCATTCCGGAATGGAAGTGGGACATGATCACGATGGATTTTGTGACTGGCTTGCCTATGGTGAATGGCAAGGATGCTATTTGGGTGATAGTGGGCAGACTCACCAAGTCTGCTCACTTTTTGGCTGTGAATCGTATGGACAACTCTGAGGTGCTGGCCAAGAAGTATGTCAAGGAGATTGTTCGGTTGCATGGTGTTCCCGCGAGCATTGTGTCGGACCGAGACTCCAAGTTCTACTCAGAATTTTGGAGAGCACTTCAAAGGCAGTTCGGGACGAAAGTGCATAGGAGCACGGCCTATCATCCTCAAACGGATGGACAATCTGAGCGGACAATCCAAACACTCGAAGACTTGTTAAGGGCTTGTGTGTTAGATTGGGGTGGCCAGTGGGTAAGTTACTTGCACTTGGCCGAGTTTGCTTATAACAATAGTTATCAAGCTAGTATTCAGATGTCCCCATACGAAGCCTTGTATAGTCGTTCGTGCCGAACCCCCTTGTGTTGGACACAAGTGGGGGAGAGGAGCATCTATGGCCGAAACTTTGTGGAAGAGACCACCGAGAAAATTAGGATCCTCAAGATCAAAATGAAGCAAGCTCAGGATCGACAAAAGAGTTATGCGGATCGAAGGAGAAAAGAACTTAAGTTTTCCATTGGGGATATGGTTTATCTCAAGACCGTTACCTATATGGGTAAAGACCAAACATCCAAGAATGCTAAACTGAACCCGAGGTTCTTGGGTTCGTTTAAGATCTTGGAGAGAATCGGAAAAGTGGCTTACAAGTTGGAATTACCTCGAGCCGTGAATCAATTTCATGATGTCTACCATGTGTCTCAGCTGAGAAAGCAGATCACAAATCAGGACAACATCTTAAAAGAGATTCCTGTGAACTTAAGGGAAAATCTGACCGTTGAAGGTAGGCCGGTTCAGATAATCGGTTCTCCAGGGAGAACGGAAAGAAAGAAGCGGGTCAAGTACGTCCAAGTGGTATGGGATTGCGAAGGCGACGAGGAAATAACTTGGGAACCCGAGGAAGTGATGAAGTTCAAGAACCCGAAGTGGTACAGAAAGAAAAAGTTGGTGCGGCCTAAGAAGGCGGAAGGTGAAAATTCGAGGACAAATTTGGCCTAAGTGGGGGGGAGAGTTGTAGCACCCGCGATCCGCCAAGTTTTGGCTGAGGGATCGAGCCAAGTTGGCCGAGAATCCGATCGTGAGCCAACAAGTCAAAAAAAAAAATTAGGCCAAGTGTTGCGGTTTGGCTGGAAAATGGGTTTTTAAGTGAAGAAAATCAGTTTAAGGGTGGTTTGGCCGAGAAAAAGTGTAAACTGGTGGAACCAGTCAGTTCACATACTAACTATGCGCAAAAGTTTCCCGATGATGCAGGAACTTGGGTTCGGAACGTGATTTATGCATAAGTGGGCAGTTTGATCGAGAGACTGATCCGAACGTTCAGAATCAGTCAAGTGGGCCGATGGTTGGTATAGACTGATGCGCAGTTTACCTGATGAATACGCGTAGTCAGGTTGTCAGTCAGGACGATGCGCAGTTTTTCGGACAATGCGCAGTTCCTCGATGGTTCGCATTGTTGGATGGTTCAGTCAGTCTGCGGTAGTGCGCTATGCGTTGTCGCATCGCTATCGGGTGGTACAGTCAGTGCGCTACTTGAATTGATGATCGACACGTGTACCGCTTGCATCGGGCAGTTTGTGCGAGAGATGGGACCCGAGCCGACAAGCGACACATGTCCGCGTATGTGTTGTGATTTTAGACCGCCTTCGCACACGTTTCGCATGCATAGACGCGTGTTGGACAAACTGGCACATGCGCGGGACGTGCTGAACCGTACTAGTGAATGCATGCATGAATTTCTATATAAAACTCGGACTTCTCCGCACAATTCAACTCTTCTGCGAAATTCATCAGTTCATAGAGAGAGAAAGTGCTTAGAGAGAGAAAGTTTGAGTGTTGGAGAAAATCAGTCGGAGTTGGTGCATTCAGTTCGTGGGTTCAGTACAAGTGTCCGCATCAGTCAAGTATCACAGTACGTGGGTGATCAGAACATGGTTCAAGCATCATCAGTCAACCGACCGGTTTATAAAGGTGAGTGCGTTTTAACCCGTAGTTAGACTTGTCTGCGTGATAGTCTAAGGCCATGGTGCCGTTCGGATGGTCATGTCAACCTTACTGATGCCTGTGTGGCATGATAGCATGGTCCGAGTGTCAAGTAGACACGGATGCATGGTCTTTGGGCTTTGATGCCGAGTTTACGACCAAGTATGGGTCGGGAAACTAAACTGATGGCCATGTGATTTGAGCCTGTCAGTAGACAAAGTAGGCCATGGGATTTGAGCCGAAATTTGTAAAGCGGCCATGTGATTTGAGCCGAGGCTTGGTGAGCCGAGAACTGAACTGATGGCCATGAGATTTGAGCCAGTTGGTGAAAAAAGTAGGCCATGTGAGTTGAGCCAAAATATTGTAAACGGCCATGTGATTTGAGCCGTTCAGTTAGACTAGCGACCAGTCTGATGCGTTCGGATGGTCGGGGCAGTCTAACTGGCTAAGTGAAAATGTGAAAAATGGTTAAGTATAAAAATAAGAACTAAAATGAACTTAACTGAATTAATTGATAATTTGTTTGGGAACTTGATCTGTTTGAGCGAAGTGGTGCGGATTAAACCGCATTCACTAAGCAAAGTTGCAATTGCTTATGCCTCCTATGTGGTCGCAGGTATTGCAAGGAATGAGACAGCAGGCGAAATCAAGGCTAAGGGAAAGAAGGATGGTGGTTTTGGGCTTATATATGCATGTTGGGTAGATTTTGAAGTTTAATACTTGTAAATAGCTAAGTAGGCTGGCTTTGTATTAAACTGAACAAATTTACTGAATGAAAATGCATGTTTATCACCTTAGAACTCTGAAAGAATTAATAGCTCGCTTAAAATTTGGCTAAGTCAAGTAGAACCTCATCTGGCCTAGTTAGAAAATTAGGTTGGGTCGTTGCACCAAACCCAACAATGAAACTCTGGTAGCCCTAACAATAATAGGAGTATCCTACTGCATTGCCACCGTCATGTTACGAATACCACCAGATCAAAACCTCCATTGGTCCGATGGCGACTCCAAAACAAACAGTGAAACCAGACCGTCAACTGCTGTCCACACGCCACCATTTTTTGGAGAGGAAGGAATCGATCTGGACATTTAGTGTCGCGACTGAGCTCATAAAAGATAGTGGATTTTAGACAGAGAGGACAAACTTACTTACCATAAGAGTTGGTTTAGCCCCGTATCGCGTCTGCTGTTGTCCCCGAGCCGTCGTCGTGAGATGAAGCCCCTTGCTCGTCCCGTGAAGTAAATTAGATCTGCCATAGCCTTCATCTTCTTTCCTCGCCTTGCCGTCATCCTGCTAACACGTCGTTTTGCAAATTTAGCCTTGATCCACGCCGATGTGAAGCATCTTCTTCCTTTGGTGTAGTCGGTGGATTTGGATGGAAGGTTATTGGTGGTGGCTCTAGATCTCAAACAATGGGATCACGACGCGAAAGATTGTGGCTCGGCGGCAATGTGGTGGTGGCTCTAGATCTCAAACCCTCGAGAGCTTTCTAGAGAGAGATCTAGAGAGATGTTCAATGTAACACACTTGTTATGAGTTACACTAAGACTACTGACACCCTTCCAACCTTGAACATGTTATAAAAATAGAATGTATGGATAGCACGTGGATAAAAATATTCATAGCAATGCTAAATTGGTTTAGTAATTAAATAATATAAGATCCAATGAAAGTTGAACCTTATTGATCTCGAACGAAAACTTGAAGAATAAACTAAGGAAACATCTCTTTTTTTTTAAGACCAAAGAGATGAAATAACCTCAATAATAGAATCACTAGCAGTTGGACTAAGGTTCACTACCTACTAATGATTAAATCTTTGAGGGTGGAAGAGACTTAAGAAGACGAACTAAAGTTACAATCTCCTTCATATGATGATGAATTGAAGATCGCCACTCAAAGACGCGAAAGACTTTGAGATAAGATCACAAACCAATATCTATGTGAATCACACACAAAGATAAAGATTTAATACTTATATTTTAGAAGGAAATCCACATTAGTAAAAGAAACAAATAAAATGAGTTATAACTCTAACAAAAGAGAAACACTCTCAAATTTTTTTATTATTATTTCAATATTGGCCCTTGAAAATACAATGTGATTGTTTTATAAATACTCTTATAGGTGTATTACAAGATAAAAGAAATTAAACAAAAATAAATCAAAATATTAAATATAGAAACACGTAACTAGTTTCATCCTCTAAAGATTTATTGCTCTTTTTCTTGTGACCATGTAAGGAAATAACCAAAGTAGAGATTTATTCATATACACTAATGTAGAAGATAACTATTGTATGCATATAATTTTATCAAAATCAAATCAAACCATCTTACATGATGTTTGTGGGTCCAAACTACGCATTTACTCGTCAATTCTTTAGATAAATATGAGATGTTAATTTGATAAATGTTGAACCCATAATTTAGCCCAAATTTATACTCCATAAAGTATCTTTGGACTTTAATACTTTATTCTTTAACGAGTTGGCTTGGTTTTATATGGAGCATTTTTCGATCAACCAAATATGGAGATTGGATTTTTTGATATTGCATCATAAATTCCTACATTTAATTAAAATATAATTCATGGGAGGAGAGAAACGGAAGATATAATAGAGAAAAAATTACTTTTTCATACACAAAATGCACTAATAACAAAAGGTTTCTAAAGTGTAATTCACATAAAAATGTATTAGAGTGTAAACTTTCCTTTGAAAATTTTAATGATTTTGTCTTTATTGCCAGAACATGATCAAAGTAATCGAAAATTAATAATTAATAAGGTTTAACTCATTTTTCTTGTTTAAAATACTTTAAGCAAGTATATTACAATTTTTTTTGAATTTTGTGATATTGGCGAAAAATCATGGATTATATAGATCATTGATTCTAAAGTTTTAGTGATTTTGGCGTTATTTTCCAAAGTATCATGAAATTAATGCGGTAGTTATAATCAAAAAGTTTCATCCCGTTTTTTTATTAAGGAGATATTAAAACAAATTTAAAATTTGTCCAAGTGGAAAAAAAAAACCATGGGATATATCCTACAAGATGGTTAGCCGCTGGTCATTGGTTTTTAATCATGGGAAATAAACATTTACTTTTTTTTTAAGACTGTCTCTGTCTCCTTCTCCCTCACTTCTCTCTTCCCTTCTCGTCCGAGATTTGATCGGAGAAACTGGGAGCGGCGGAGCGTACGGAGGCCACCGCGATAGTCTCCTGACCACAAAGCCTTTGCACCGCGGTCCCCGGGCTCACCGGCGAGCTCCAGAGCCGGTGAGCTCGCCCGGTTTCTTCAGTTTCCTGTTTTGCTTCTCAGATATGCTTTTCTCTTTCAAGCACGATTCACCGGTTCTTTCTTTTCTGGCGGTAGCAGCGGTGTCGACGACGGATCCGGCCAGATCTGAAATAGCGGCGCCGCAAGATAGTCGGTGAGAATGACAACTAGAAGACCTCAAGGTAGGAAATCGGGTCTTCTGATGGAAGGGAGCGAGACGTCACCTTCCTCGCGGTGGAGCGGAGGCCTTGGCCAGAGGGAGTTACCGTTAAACCAAGCTGAAAATCAGAAGTTCTTGCCTCTATCCCCTACCGAAAAACTACCTTCTCACCTGAAAACTCAGCGTGGAATCAACAAACCAACCTCTATCTCCTGTTCGAAAAGGAAGATCTCGGTGGATGGCGTCACAACGCCATCTCGGAAGCGCCATCGGGCGTCAGAGGAAGAGTTCCGACGACCTGCAAACCATCGGCGGCGCAGACACAGTAGGGTTCTCCTACTAGTTTTTAGGGTTTTCTAGAAATTGGGCTTAGGCCTGAGTCTGTTTTCTGTAAAGCACACTTCCGAATTGGGTCTGTTCAAGTAACAAGTAGCTTTCTGTTTAGTATAATGGGATTTTGTTGTAAACTGGGCTAACTTTGGAGCTATTTATCAATAAAACCTTTAACAAAAAAAAATAAAAAATAAAATAAGCATTTACTATCTATTAAGTAGATGAACGTTTATTTGGTATTGCAAGTAGTTAAACATTTACTATCTATTAAGTAGCTTTATCAAGCTTCTTATCCATAGACCATAGTTACATGAAGACTTGTTTCTTAGGTTCTTAGCCATTGCCATCTACCTAGCTCATCTTCTTAACATCAAGAAACTCACAAACTGTTGAAACAACACTTCCAAGACAAGACAATGTCAATATGAAATTACCTTGTAGAGTGTATAATGTTGATTTGAATCTTGTTCACAAAACCTTTAGAAAAGTATTAGTGGAAATGTCCTTAGACCTTGTAAGATTTGGTTTTGCTTTGTTCTTTAGATTTTCTTATACAATGTATAGAGAACAACTTTAAATTACAATAAAATCACTGCTTCCATTATCATATTTTACATATAAATAACACAACCAACAAATACATCAACAACAAAACTCAACTATATATAATTATATTATAAGATTAAATAAATATAACTTGGTTAAATAAAAAGAAAAAGAAAAAACATTAACGTGGGTGTGATCAGCATCTATGGTTGTATCATGTTCTAAGATTCGATGATGAGATTGTTTTGGTTCGAATCTTGAGGAATAGGAAGAGGAAGATGACCTTTCTCTTGCAAACTCTTGACAGATTCATAGATAGATTGTTTGATTGGTTTAAATTCTAAACCTAAGTCTTTAATCTTTTTTGTAGTAAACTTGTATGGTTTAGCCCTCGGATTCTTCTCGTCCGAACACCTATAAACATTTAAATATATACCAAACACGTTAAACAAAATATCACAAAAATAAAAAATACCACAAAAGTAAAAGTAAGTTTATATTCTAAAAATACGACATAATCTCAGTTGTTTTAGGTGCACACAAAAAATCGTAGTTGTTCTAACAATATTATTAAAATGTTATTTTTTAAAAAATACAAAAATTATAAAAATTAGAAATTTTAAGTTTAGAATTATTTAGTTTTGAAGTGGTTATTTTTTAAATTTAAAGTTATACAACTATTCTAAGATTGTAATATTTTTGTAACAAAAAAAAATTTACGATATTTTGGAATAATTAGAAGTGGGGTATTTGTGAAACTATAAACTTGAAAAATAATATTTTTGAGAATTTTCTACACAAAAATGTAGATAAGATTTCTTGCATGCAACTTTTAAGTAATGTATTAATTATTAAGCTAATCAAAGGAGACACACACACAAGTCATGAAACAAGTGACCGAAGTTGGAGTAGGTAAAGAAAAACACAACATTTAGACACTACTCAAGCTTTTTGTCAAATGAAGTTAGACCCATAAGATGACTTCATCTTTTTAAGTATATACACAATACACAATAATTCAAAGACGTGTATACATAAGATTTTGTAAGAGCTACACGTAAGGGTTAGGTGATAACATGACATGGACCTTCTGATGTAAAGAGTTAGTACACACCAATCTCACCACAAGTGCTAAAAATTATATTTACAAAATGTTTTGAATGTTGGATTTTTGTGTAAAAAATAGCCAACTATCACAATATCCATACCACTCATGTCCCTTTTTATCCCAACTGGTTAAATAAGTATTTTCTTTGATTTTTTTTTTTGTTAAAGTTCTTAGAATTTGTTGACAAAAAAAGTTCTTAGAATTTATTTGTGTTTCAAGTTATTGGATTTTATCAAATTTTTATGTCGATTTATTGTATTTTTAATTCAATAATAACAAAAAATTAAACATTATACAAGAGTAAAACTCCATTTACAATTTAAAAAACATATAATCATATCATTCATCTTATGCATTTTTTATATGGTAATCATGTAAAAAATAAAATAGCGATTTTCGCATTCTTCTTTTTATGTTTTTTATTTTTTAAAAATATATATTAAAGGATTATTTCTTTACAAAACAAAATTTCTTTTGAAAAAATGGAGAATTTTTGGTTAACCCTCGAAAATATATATATATTATTTTTGGTTAGATATATTAAAGCATCAAAATAAATATGAAACAAATTGTAAAATCAAGGGTTGTATTTATTAGACCAACAAAATCGTGTTGACTTTGATAAATTTAGACCAAAGTCATAAAGCCCAAAACTTTGACTTACTTGGTAGGAAGAGGATATTCCGGGAAGAATTTAGCCAGAATCTCAACAACCTCGCCACGATGAAGGGCGGTCTCGGCGAGGATGTAACGGCCAGAGGCAGAGGATGATTCATAGACCAAAACATGACCTAGTGCAACATCTCGGACGTCCACGTAGACTTGAGTCAAGTTAGCATAAGTTTTGGCTGAGCCAGTGAGGTACTTGAGGATATGGACCAGACTAGCGTTGAGCGATGATTGGAGAGGTGGTCCGAGTACTAGAACTGGGTTTAGCACCACCAAGTCTACACCTTTTGCTTTTGCTGTCTCCCAAGCAGATTGTTCAGCCACCATCTTTCCATAGCAATACCAATTCTACAAATTTAAGAATTTTCAAAAGTTAGGCCTTAAGGCTAAACATGTAAAACTTATTAGAGCCACAAGTTCAGTGTGACCATATGCAAATATATCTTTTTTTTTGAAGACCCAAAACCTTAAGTTTTTCATAGTAAATAAACCGGTTTATAGTTTATTTATCGGATTTTTTAATATGTTTAAAATAAATAATTATTTTTAATTAATTGAAATAATTATTTAGTAATTATGCATTTAAAAAAAATCGATATTTATGACAGATGAATAGAGTAATTTTTCTAAAGTGTAAATCACTAGACCACTATGGTATGCAAATATTTCAGATTAGTATCCACATGATTTATTTATAAATTCAGCTAAAAAATTAAATAGATTTAAAATATAATTTCCTTAAAATTGTTTGTTTTTAGAAAACTAATTAAGTGTCATTTTTAGTTTCAAATGTATATTTTGGCATAAATTTTAAATCTAATGAAAATATCATTAATCAATTATAAAACAAGTTTTTAAAATGTTTTTTTTTTTTTAATTTATGAAAACACATATTATGAAATGGAAGTAGTAGACCTTTGTATTTTTGCAGAAATCAAGATCACTCCAACAATTTTCATCAACTATAGCTTGAGGGTCACGGTTAGGGTTCATGTAAACCGCACCAATTGATGAAGTGAAAACCACTCGCTTGACTTTGGCTCTAGCCGCCGCATCAATCACGAACTTGGCTCCATTAACCGCCGGCTCCAACATTGTCTCCTGTTATAGTTAATTACCAACATTAAAAACTAAATTAAAACAGAGTACAAAACTCATTTATTATAGCAAAATTATTAGATTTTTTTTTACTTATCGCTCTAGGTTTGAGACTAATCTTTATTAATACTTGGTGATCTAACTTTTTCTTCTTTTAACTTTTAGGAACGAGTTTGAGTCAAAATCTTAATCTCCACTAGATTTGGAATCAACCGTTGGTAAAACATCATTCCTACCGTCAATTGAACCTAGGACGCAATGTCACTAACAACTGCGCTTAAACCGACTGAGCCAGCTCATCAGTGATTTGGTAACATAAGTTAAAACATTTTTTTTATCAGAAATCGAACTATAGAACTCATAGAACCAACTTATGAATTTAAACTACTAACTCAACGCACTGTTGTCAAGATACTAACCGGATCATCGGTCATGGGAGAAGCGGTATGGAAAACGCCATCGCAACCATCGATGGTGGCACAAAGAGCTTCATAATCAAGAAGATCAGCACTATGAAGAGTGAGTCTTTCTTTAGCTCCTTGAAGCTCTTTAAGATGATTGTTCTTAGGATCAAATGGGTTTCTTACGGTTCCTCTTACGGTGTAGCCTCTCTCCAAAAGCAACTTAACAAGCCAAGAAGCAATGTAGCCGCCGGCTCCGGTGACGCAAACTAGCTTTCCGTCCACAGGCATTTTTTGAGAGCAAAAGACTTTGAAGAGTTTTATGATTTTGTTATGTTATGTAATGATGTGTCCTTTTGAGAGAGACTATGTGATTTATATTTATAGACTTTTAAATAAAAAAAAGTGTTTACCGTTGTTTTTATTTTTATTACTATGTTGTCTTTCACCTAACCATAGTAAATAGTTGGTGAGTCTACATATGATAAATATTAATAGTTTAATTTTTGTGTTGATTTATTTAAAAAGTGTAGGTTTAGGTGATAAATGTAAATGCATTTTTATAAAAGCCAAACAAAAATAGTCAACAAATATGTTGTGAATCTGACTTTCACATTCTTTTTTTTACTTATTTTCCAAATATACTTAACTTTTTAAAAAACTTATGGAACAAGAGTTTGCTAAATAAATTTTTAAACACCAAAGATGTTTATAAATTAATAAGCTTATAACTAAATTTTGTGGAGTTCTAGAAGATTTTGATAAAAGTTAGTAATCGTACGTACTCTTTAAGATTCTATGCAAATCTATGAGCAATGCTTTTTTAATTTTTAATACTCTTTGGTACCCTTGTCTTATTTTAAATTCCTAGTTTTATATTTATTCATTCCATAAAAAAAAACAAATTGGTGAGAAGTTGAGAATATTGACAATGTTAGCAAAAGAAATAATATATATATATATTATAGTTAGGGCCCAAACCTTAATATTAAAATTCCCATGAAACTCTTTTTTGTCAAACCAATTGCCCTTAAACTATATCCATATTTTAATATTTTTTTAATAAAAGTAAGAACAACATTCTTGACTGATAGATTTCTATGTCTTTTGATAGTGGATTTTATAAAAAAGAGGATTAATGAAAACAAATTAACTACTCTATTATTTTATTAATATATATATATATATATACACATTAAACTTGTAAATAAAATTTCAAAATAATTAACCGGAATTTCGAGCTTTGGTGGTAAATGGCTATAGCTGTGAGTTCTGCCACTGAGTTCGAATCCCAACTATTATCAATTAGCATGAGGTGAATTTCAGCGGTCCTCTTGGATATCTTTAGC
>OVBE01014692.1:0-11918 GCA_900406425.1 Iberis pinnata | reverse complement strand
TCCATAGGACTCTGTACTACATTGGTTGTTCTGTTCCGGTCTGGTTCACCAGACCACGTCAAGTTTGAGTAATAGAATGGCCGTTTTGAGGAAAAAGAAAGTGAATTTACTAAGAAAAAGAAGAAAGTAACCTTTACAACAAAAAAACCAGAAAGTGCCATATTCCTCTCCTCTTCTTTCGAGGAACAGATATGAGCAGAATTTAATGATTTTCCACCAAAGTAGTGGGACCCACCAGATTTCCATAAAAAAAAATAAAAATGATTAAATGGTGGTAATTGAGAGGAAATGAGCGNTAAATGGTGGTAATTGAGAGGAAATGAGCGTAATAGGCTATTACGCTGGAAATTGTTCCACTTATTGGTCAACCATTTGCAGCCTAAAATAAAAGCCTTTTAAACATTTATTAACTAAAATAAGGATTATAGTGGTAGATTGGAAATTATGGTTATAGGTAATAAGGGGAGAATCCAGCATGATCATTTCTTTCCTCCATTTTGCATTAGATTAGTACTTAGTAGAGTTAGTTGGTTTATCAGTTATTAGTGATTATAAATAGTTGCAGTCACAAGATTGAGCTCTTATGCAAGCTCTCTGCCTTGTGAATTGTGACTTCTCTTCTCTTGCTATTTTAAATGTGCAATTCTGTATACTTAATGAGTTTGAGATATAAGATCCATTATTGGTGCAAACTATATCCAAGTTGATCTATGTATGGTACAGATATTTTAAGCTACTTTACTTGTAATTAATTGTCAAACTTCAATGGGTCTTTCACAATTCTGATTCTTGAAAATGATCTCAGGAGATTAATAAAATTTCATTCGAAGTCACTCTTCAGAATGGGAGCTTACTTGAGGGAAAATTTTGTGTTACCCTTGTGGCTCAGCAAGAGAAGCTTCAAAAACCAAGGGCTCAAGCTCTTCAAATAATGCTTCTTAATTGGCCAATGCTCACTCCCTTGCAACAATTTCTTAGGAACTGATTGTGAAATACAAACTCCTCATCTTAAAAGGCGACAAACCCTAATTTCTATTTCCATTTCTTTGATTGCCTCTGCATCCGTAGCTTCTTCTTCTTCTTCTTCTTCTTCTTCTTCTTCTCTTTTGACAGTTAATGCAGAAGTTCCGGAGACTATGCAAGCTCCTTCGAACAAGTCTTTTTCTGATTAATTAAGAAGTTTTGGTGATGTACCATCATCGTCATCTGTTCCGGTTTCTCTGGTGTGAATTATTATCATGAGCTTATTGATTACATGGTTTTATTTTATGGAAAATTTCATGATTTTAGCTTCTTCAGATTATCTAATCACCATGTATGATAGAGATTGATGCAACTTTGTAGTGTGTCGTTCTTTGAAATATTTTATTAGAGTGTGATTAACAAACACTCTGTTTGTTACTCTATTTCGAGTTAGTTAGAGTTAGTTACTCTATTTCGAGTTGGTTAAAAGTCTGTTAAAGCTTAAGTGTACTGTTTATAAATTCTCTGTACATTTCGATCATTCAAGGTTAATGAGAATCACTTTTACAAGCTCAACAAATCTAATATGACATCAGATGTATTACTCTCTTGATTCTCTCTTTTTTCTTTCTTTCTTCATTCATTCTTCAGCATTTTCCCGAGAAAATCTCTTTTTCCTCTGTCTTTTCTTTTTCTTTGTGTTCTTCAACACTCGACTCCACATCAGGTAACAATTATAACTCATGGATTGTCACGATGAAGATAAGTTTAGAAGCTAGAAACAAAATCGGATTTGTTGATGGTACTTTAACTCGACCTCAAGAATCTGATCATCTATACAAGATTTGGATAAGATGTTACAGTATGGTTAACGCTTGGATTCTAAATGTTGTTTCCAAACAGATATATGCAAGCATCCTTTATGTTTCAGATGCTGCAGGAGTTTGGGATGACCTTTAAAAGCGATATCACAAAAGCAACTTACCACAAATCTATAATATAGATCAAGAAATCTCCTCTTTGCGCCAAGGTTCAATGCCTCTTTATGATTGCTATACCAAGAAGGTTACATTATGGGAACAATTGGCATTTACAAAGAATCTGATGGAGAATGGTGGCTGTTGTTGTTCTCAGGTCATGCGGCTTCTTGATGACCTTAAAACAACTAGGATAATACAATTCTTGATGGGATTGAATGATGATTTCACTAGCATCAGAGGCCAAATACTCAATATGAAGTCTCGACCATCCTTATCTGATATGTACAACATGCTGGAATCTGATGAATCTCAAAAGAAAAGAGTAATTACTAATCCCAATCCTCCTGCATTTCAAATGAAGACCAAAGTTCCAAAGTTTGATAATAATATGCAGAAACCAAGACCTTTGTGCATTCACTGTTGTTTACAAGGTCACCTAGTGGATAAATGTTACAAAATTCACGGTTATCCCCCTGGATGGAAACCAAATAATCAGAGAAATCAATCTCAACAATTCAATGCCAATCTGGCAATTACAGGTAGTGCACAGACTATTGACACATGAGTTAATCTATCTCCCGATCAAATAAAAAATCTTGTGGCTTATCTCAGTTCTAAGCTACAACCTCATTCTCAGTCTGCTCACGTTACTGAAATTCCAGAAGGCAACTTAACAAATGCAAATCCAACAATTTGTCAAATATCTGGTAAAATCTTTCCACATATCTTCTATTATGTATCTTCAGAGAACAATAAGTATTTTCATTCAATATCTGAAAATATCAAGAACATGAACAAATGGGTGATTGATTCAAGACCCTCACATCATGTGTCTTATGATAGGAGTCTTTTTCAGAACTTTTCTGTCCTTCACAACACTGATGTCAATCTCCCAAATGGGATAGCAGTTAGAATACATGGTGTTGGTACTATCACTCTTACTAATAACATCACAATTCATAATGTGCTATTCATTCCCCAATTCAAATTCCATCTTCTGAGTATTAGTGCTCTAATCAAACAATTGCATTGTGGAGTTTGGTTTGATCCTTATGGTTGTAAAATTAAGGATCTTACAAGGGAATTGACGATTGGGAAGCATAATTTTCTCTCAAATCTATGCTTCCGGGATACAATGGACAGTCAGCATATAAAAGTCTCATCACCTGTTGCTTTTCAAGTTTCTATTGCTTCTCATACTTGGAATAGAAGGCTTGGACATCCAGCTTATCAGAAGTTGTATTTTCTTTCAAATAAACTCTCTATGGCTCCTGGTCTAGTTAAAAATATGAGTCAGGATCACTGTAATGTGTGTCATTTGGCAAAACAAAAGCATCTACCTTTTGTATCTCACAATAATAAATCAAATAAAACTTTTGAATTGATACACATTGACACATGGGGACCTTTCACAGAAACTTCTCATGATGGTTACAGATATTTCTTGACAATTGTAGATTATTACACAAGAGCAACTTGGGTGTATCTTCTCAAAAACAAAGCAAAAGCCATTATTGTTCTTCCTACCTTTATCACAATGGTTGAAACACAATTTCATCTCAAAGTTAAAGGAGTCAGATCTGATAATGCACCAGAGTTTAATTTCACAACATTTTACAAAGAAAAAGGGATATTGGCTTATCATTTCTGCCCAGAGACACCTCAACAAAACTCTATTGTGGAAAGAAAGCACCAACATTTACTTAATTTGGCTCGTGCATTTCTGTTTCAGTCTCATCTTCCTCTTCAATACTGGAGTGAATGTGTTCTCACAGCTGCATTCTTGATTAACAGATTACCTGCACAACTTCTTCAGAACAAATCTCCTTTTGAGTTACTAATGAATAAAGTTCCTGATTATAAAGCATTAAGGGTGTTTGGTTGTTTGGCTTATGTCTCTACATCCACACATAATAGGCACAAATTTGAACCTCGTGCTACAGCTTGTGTCTTTATTGGCTATACAGCTGGATACAAAGGATATTAACTATTGGACATTGCTACTCACAAGATTATAATTTCAAGAAATGTCATCTTCCATGAAAAATTATTTTCTTTGGCCAATGCTGCAAATGATTCATCATTCAGTGATGTCTTTCCATTTCTTTCTGAAAGTGACTTGTCTCATTCATATCACAACATACCTTCAGCTTTAGATGATATTCAAGATTTGCCATCACTTGATACATCACATATTTAAGAAAATACAGATACAACATCAGGGAGACCACATAAAAGGCCAGCTTAATTGCACGATTATCACTGTTTCAACATGGATTCAAAAGCTTTATATCCTATATCCAATGTCATTTCTTATGATAGATTGTCTCATGCCTTTCATCATTACATCATGGCAATCACAAAAGAGTGTGAACCAACCACTTATACAGAAGCAAAGAAACATCTACCATGGACAGAAGCAATGAATAAAGAGATAAAGACATTGGAAGATACTAATACATGGTCTATTTGTTCATTACCTCCTGATAAGCATACCATAGGCTGCAAATGGGTTTACAAAATCAAGTACAACTCTGATGGTTCATTGGAACGATATAAAGCTCGTTTAGTAGCAAAGGGTTACATACATTCAAAAGGAAGGTTTAGACTATGTTGATACATACTCTCCAGTAGCTAAACTCACTTCTGTTAAATCATTGCTTGCAGCTGCTGTTAAATTGGGTTGGAGCTTGTCAAAGATGGATATATCAAATGCATTTTTGAATGGTGATTTGGATGAAGACATCTACATGAAACTTCCACCAGGATACAAGCAAAGGCAATGTTCTTCCTCCCAATGCTGTTTGTAAACTTCAAAAATCCTTGTATGGACTTAAACAGACTTCAAGACAATGGTATATGAAGTTTGCAGATACACTTCTTCATCTGAATTTCATCAAGAAGGAGTCTGATCATACTATCTTCACAAAAATAACTGGTTCCTCAATTTTAAAGTACATAGTCATTGCCAGCAATGATGATACAACAGTAGCACATCTCAAAGCACGACTTCAAACAACTTTCAAACTCAGAGATTTGGGTCCTTTAAAGTGCTTTCTTGGGCTTGAGATTGCTAGATCATCAAAAGGGCTGTCTATCTGTCAACGCAAATATGCATTGGAACTTTTAGAATCAGCAGGCCTTCTTGGTTGTAAACCTTCATCCATTCCAATGGAACCAAATAAGAAGCTCTCAAAGGATGAAGGTGATCCATATCCTGATACATAATCTTATAGGCTTATCATTGGGAAATTGATTTACTTGACAATCACTAGGCCAGATATATGCTTTGCTGTACAAAAAATAGCTAAATACACATCAGCTCCACGCATGCCTCATTTCAAGGCTGTTCATAAATTTTTACAGTATATCAAAGGCACAATGGGTCATGGATTGTATTATTCTGCATCTTCAAACTTGGATTTAACAGCTTTTGCAGATGCTGCTTGGGGTACTTGTTTAGATACAAGGAGATCCATTTCTATTTATTGTGTTTTCCTTGGTGATTCCTTAATCTCTTGGAAATCTAAATGACATAAGATGGTTTCTCATTCTTCTGCCGAAGCGGAATATAGAAGTATGTCCTTGGTGTTTAAAGAGATCATTTGGTTGAGGAATTTGATTCATGATCTTCACTTGCCTGTTCAAACACCTACTCTCTTGTATTGTGACAATATGGCTGCAATTCATATTGGTAACAATCCCGTATTTCACGAGAGAACCAAACACATCGAAATGGATTGTCACTCGGTTCGGGAAAAGGTAGTTCTTGGCATACTCAAGCTTCTTCATGTGCGCACGTATTGCCAAGTGGCTGATATCTTGACCAAACCTATCTATCCAGCTCAATTTTGAAATCTTATGTCCAAGTTAGGAGTCTCGAGTCTCTACACTCCAGCTTGAAGTGGGCTATTAGAGTGTGATTAACAAACACTATGTTTGTTACTCTGTTTCGAGTTAGTTACTCTGTTTCGAGTTGGTTAAAAGTCTGTTAAAGCTTAAGTGTAATGTTTATAAATTCTCTGTACATTTCATTCATTCAAGGTTAATGAGAATCACTTTTACAAGCTCAACATATCTAATATATTTGTAGTTTTAATCTTAGCTTAAGCTGCTAGCAAATCTTTAAGGACTTCATTCTCGAGCTTGGTATGGTTTTTGTGAAACTATCATCTATTTGAAAAATGTAAGTTAGCTTGTCATGTTATTTGCATTGAGTAGCGTGGAGGCAAGAAGACTGGTGGTATTGTTGTTGGTGTCTGTAAGGATTAAGGAACATAAGAAAATGTGGGGAATGGTAAAGATTTGTCTCATAGTTTCTTCCATATTTTCTTTGTTTGTTAGTCGTGTATAGTTGGGTGTGCGGCTCAATTTTTATGATTAATTTTTGTTTGTCAATAGTAGAAAATTGGAAAGTACATGATTGTTCTTGTTCCAAGAAAGAAAGATAAGTGATACAAAGCTAGAGAGCCATGATTCCGTTCCTTTTGTTTCCGTTAAATTGATGATTTTTTCTTCTTTCTAAAAGTTATGTTATGTTCCATGGTTAGATTGTTTAGAGTTGTACATGACTAAATCTTAGTCAACCAGATTGAATTCTTATTAGGTACTGAACCAGATTGAGATTACGATCATATTTGTTGATGGCTAGAGATGGATATATCTTCTGGTTATTGTCATGATGAGCATAAGTAGATTCCTTTTAACATATAGATTTGGATGTCAATTATGTTCTTCAAACTCAGATTTAACATGGTAAAAAGTTCAATGATTTTTGCAGTCGGAACAATGTTAGATTTGTGGCATTGGACCAAGATCTTGGCAAGCAAATTGCTCAAATGATATATTTGTCTCTCTTGAGAATATGTTCTTTTCTTTTTCTTTTTCTGGTTCTCTCTTTGAAAATGAATTCTTCCCTTTTTAGATAGGGGAAGTATTAGAGTATGAAATTGTATAATTGATTTTACTAAACCAGATAAATCGGATTTTGTACAGAGTATAAAAGTATAACCAATGTAAAAAACAATACAATTCAATATACAGAAATATCATTTCTTCTTCTTCTTCGTTACTCTTCTCTGAGCTCAACTTCAACTTCTAATATGGTATCAGAGAGAAGTTTCAATCTATTTCCGCCTTATTTTTGCACAAATTGAGCTCATCTCAGCTGAATCTTCTCGGATTATCTTCGTTTTCATCTCCGATGAGTTTATCGATCCGTACCTTACTTGCTGAAGTTTTCATCTTCTGTTTCTTGATATCATTGCGATATATCAAGTTTTTCTTGCGATTATCAACATTTTGATTTCGAATATTGATTTGCAATAATCTTCTTTCTGTTCTTGAATTGGATTCAAGATGTCTGCCGATTCAACAACGTCTCCGTCAAAATCCACCAGTAGCTTCTCTCACGGATCCGCATTCAAATCCACTATATGTTCATAGTGCTGATCATGCCGGTATATCCCTTGTGTATGAGAAACTTACTGGATTAGGAAATTTTTAATTCCTGGCGTAGATCAATGCTGATGGCATTAGGTACACATAATAAAGCTGTTTTTGTTGATGGATCTTATCCTGATTTAGATGATACACATCCAGATTTTGGATCTTGGTCAAGATGCAACAACATCATTAGTACTTGGATAGTAAATGTTGTTGATAAATCTATTGCTAAGAGTATAATGTACTTAGATACTCCTAGGCAAATGTGGCTGGATCTTCATGATCAATTTAAGCATAATGATGGACCTCGTACTGCAGAGATTAAGAAACAAATACATTCAGAAATACAGGGAACACAAATAGTTAGTGAATATTATACAAGACTGGAACAGATGTGGGAAGAACTTAAGAACCATGAAAGTCCTATCACTTGTTGTTGTGGTAAAATGGATTGCAACAATTTGAAGAATATCTTGGATAAAGCTGAACAAGATCGTGTTCTGAAATTTCTTATGGGTTTAAATGATTCATTTACTGCCACAAGAGGTCACATTCTGATGATGGAACCAAAGCCTACAATAACAAAGGTTTTCAATATGATTTCTCAAGAAGAAAGACAAAGGTGTTCAAAATCAACAAGTAACATTGTTTTTCAAGCTTCTAAGACTGATCAACCTGTTGAACAATTAGTAGCAGCATACAACAATAATTATAATAAACAGAAAACAAGGCCAGTTTGTTCTCACTGTGGTTTAACAGGTCACACAGTAAATCGTTGCTACAAACTACATGGTTATCCTCCGGGATACAAATCAAATACAATCAACAAGCCACAAGGACAATCTACTGTTGTTCCAACAAAAACAACACAACTATGGTCTCAGAAGAATGAAAATGTTGCTAACATTGCTATTCAAGAGCCTGGCAGTATTACTTTACAAGATTCACAGGGTGTTTCTCTGGGTCAATTGACATCTGCTCAAGTCCAGCAACTCTTTAAAGGTTTGAATGCTTCTTCTAATGCTTCAAATACTTCTTCTCAGTTTACAGGTAGCATCATTAATCACTCAGATGGTACAACTTCTGTTTTACAATCTCAACCACATATCCAACCACAATTCCAATCACCATCAGGTTCTTTTTCTCTTAATAACCATTCAGTTAGTTCAATGGGAATGAAAGACAGCCTTAATTTTTCTGCATATACCTGGATAATAGATACAAGGGCTAGTTGTCATGTCTGTTCTGACATAACACAATTCCATTCAACTGAATCTATTAGTAAAACATCAGTTACTCTTCCTGATGGTACTCAAATCGCAGTAAATCTATATGGAACAATAATTTTATCTGAAAAATTGATCATTACTTCAGTCCTTTTTGTTCCTCATTTTAAATTCAACCTTTTGAGCATTAGTGCTTTAACCAAAAATAGTACTCTTTGTGTTTTTTTTCTGCAAAACTTTGTTATATTTTTACTCATAATATCTTTACTTCACAGGAGTATACTCCGGACTCCATGATTGGGAAGGGTGACCTTCATCACAATCTCTATGTCTTGGAGTCTGCTTCTGGTTCTTCAAATGTTGTTTTTCAAAATAATCTGATTTCACAAATTTCATCTGTATCTACAGATATTTGGCACAATCGTTTAGGCCATCCTTCTTTTACTAAACTTCAGCAACTTTCAAAGGTTTTACAGATTTCAAAGGAAAAATCAGCTCATGATGTACTTTGTAAAGTCTGTCCTTTGTCAAAACAGAAACGAATTGCTTTTCAATCTCATTCAAATTTTTCAAAATATCCTTTTGATTTAATCCATATGGATATTTGGGGGCCCTTTCATGTACCTACTATAGATGGTCACAAATATTTTTTAACTTTGGTGGATGATTGCAGTAGAGCAACATGGATCTATATGTTGAAAACCAAATCCTCAGTCACTGTTATATTACCTGAGTTTATTCAACATATAGAAACACAATATGACATCAAAGTAAAATCAATAAGATCAGATAATGCCCTTGAACTCTCTTTCAAAGATTTCTTTAAACAAAAAGGTATTATGCATTATTTTTATGTCCCTATAGACCACAACAGAATTCAGTTGTGGAAAGAAAACACCAACATATACTCAATGTTGCAAGGTCTTTACTTTTTCAATCACATATTCCTTTGCAATATTGGGGAGAATGTATACAAACAGCTGTGTATCTTATAAATAGGACTCCTTCTCCTGTTGTCAAATAAATCACCTTTTGAAATTTTAACATCAAAATTTCCATCTTATGATCACCTAAGGGTTTTTGGATGTCTCTGTTTTGTTTCTACTCTTTCAAAGGACAGACATAAATTTACACCAAGAGTTGAACCAAATGTTTTCATAGGTTATCCTCAAGGTTACAAATGATATAAGGTCTTGAATTTTAAAACATGTATTATTACAATATCTAGAATTGTGATTTTTCATGAAAATGAATTTCCTTTTGTTACTGATTCTTAAAATTTGCAGCATACATATATTTTTGATCAACATGTTTTACCTCTTCTTGTTCCTGATTCGCCTTTTCCAGCATTTTTTGACATAAATCCGGATTTAGCAAATAATGCTGACTTATCATCATCATCTGATGATACTTTTGAAAATTTTCCAGAAACCAATTATGATATTGTTCCATCTTTTATACATGCGACTACAGTTCCATCATGAAGTATAATAACATAACCTAGATCAAAAAGACAGACAAAAGTCCCTGCTTATCTTGACCAGTATCACTGCTATCTTCTTAACCATACGACTGTCTCTCCTTTCCATTCAACTCACACAACTTCATATCCAATTTCCTCAGTCTTACCTTATGACAGATTAACATCAAATCATAAACAGTTTCTTTTGAATATTACTACTTCAAAACCACCAAAAACATTCAAAGAAGCTGTACAATCTGAGGAATTTACAATTGCCATGAAAGCTGAGACAACTTCACTTCTTGCAAATAACACTTGGGACATTTGTCAGTTGCCTCAAGATAAACATCATGTTGGATGTAAATGGGTTTATACCATTAAGTATAATCCTGATGGCACTATTGAAAGACATAAAGCCTGATTGGTGGCAAAAGGATATACTCAATTAGAAGGGGGGAAAAAGGTCATTTAAACCTTCAACTTTGGCTGAATGGCCAAATTAAACCTGACAATATTCTCTCTCAATAAAAACTCCAAAGTATGCGTTGACTTGGCCAAATTAAACATAAAAAAGTCAGACGTTATAAAATAAACGGAGCCGTCAACATCTGACTTCTTTTATAGTTAATTTGGCCAAGTCGACGAATACTTTGGGGTTTTAACAGAGAGAGAAGATTGTCGGGTTTAATTTGGCCATTCAGCTAAATTTCAAGGTTTAAATGATATTTTCCCAATATTATATATATATATATATATATATATATATATGAATTATAATTACATTTACATTTTAAATTTATCTTTTAAAATAGAATGTTAAATTACTTATAGAGAAACTGAAACACATATAAGGTCTCAACATAAGTTTTTAAACGGTTTAAGAAGAGTATATTCTTACGAGATAACTACAAGCAAAAGTTGTACTTGATTAAGGGTACTTAACCAATGTTTAAACGACTTAAGAAGAGAAGATTCTTACCACACGTAGCTAGAGAACATATTTCAAACACATTGTTTGAGTAAGGGGAAGAGTTAAAAAATAAGTATTTATGGTGGGAATTGCATTAATGTGGCATCTAGTACACTGTGGGAGTGTAAACTCACTCGGGTCGGGTCTTCAGAGTTTCACCCAGCTCACCTTAATTCAAGCCCATTCACAAATATTCACAAACACTTGATCATTAACATTGGGTCTGTTTTTTTAATTACTGCTACTGTAGTAGTGTTAAAAAAATACAATAAAAAAGAGAATAATTCATTGTTGTCATCCTTTTATTTAGTAATGTTGTTGTTAGTAACTCTTTCTCTCCTTCTACAACCATTATTTCTAGCGTTAAGCATTCATCAAAAATGCAGTCGCTGCTTTCATTTTTTTTCAGTTAACAATATTTTCCATCACCGTACTTTCATTTTTCGTGCTTTTTTGAATGCTACAACTGGTTTAGTTGTAATTAAAAGAACAGGCCCAATGTTAATGATCAAGTGTTTGTGAATATTTGTAAATGAGCTTGAATTAAGGTGAGCCGGGTGAAACTCTGAAGACCCGAGACGAGTGAGTTTACACTCCCACAGTGTACTAGATGCCACATTAATGCAATTTCCACCATTAATACTCATATTTTAACGCTTCCCCTTACTCAAACAATGCATTTGAAATATGTTCTCTAGCTATGTGTGGTAAGAATTTTCTCTTCTTAAGTCGTTTAAACATTGGTTAAGTACCCTTAATCAATGACAACTTTTGCTTGTAGTTATCTAGTAAGAATATTCTCTTCTTAAATCTTGTAAGAACTTATGTTGAGACCTTATATGTGTTTCAGTTTCTCTATAAGTAATTTAACA
>OVBE01014691.1:0-11918 GCA_900406425.1 Iberis pinnata | reverse complement strand
ATCTATAACACATATGGCATGTTTACATGGTATACCTACAACAAAAGAAATAAATTGTGTTAGACTATTGTAAAAGTTATTAAATAAAAGCAAACATAAACATAACGTACCTGTGAGATCCCATCTCCTACATGCACATTGATGTGATGCCATATCAACTGTGTAGCCACTTCCATATTCTGTCACTTCATATAATGTGGAACTACTACGGATTGTTGAGCAATACTTCTTAGCCAACCTTGCTTTCTCAAGAACAGACATAGTAGTTGGTGTCACAGCAGTTTGACACTTAGAAGCTTGCATGAATCTTCTTGATATCCTAGCCATCGCATGTCTTCTAATAAGTTTATCATTGGTTTTGTCCTTGCCATTTTAATGGTTCTATTGAAGCTCTCGGATAGGTTGTTATGCACATCAGGACAATGTGATTCAGCAGAGAAAAAGGCCCTGCACCACCTCTTTGGTTCTTTCTCAACAAGAGCTTGATAAGCATGTGCATCATACACTTCAAGAGCTCTCATTCTTTCTTGAAATTCCCCTTCTGTGAAGCTGTATGCAACCCCCCAAAACAGACTCTTGTACTATGATCTTGAGAAACCTTGCTTCTTCCAATTTGTGTAGATATGTCTTGCACACATCCGATGCTCTACATTTGGAAGCTCCTCCTCAATTGCATTTACAAGACCCTTGCATTAAACAACAAATTGATAAGCATGTGCATCATATTAGAACACATCAAACATCATTTTAAGTTTAATATTTACCTTCTGCTTGTCTGATATTATGGTCAGATCCTCACCATTCCCCAGTTGTAGGTCTACTTTTAACTTCCTAATAAACCAGCCCCATGTGTCATGGTTTTCACCTCTTACAAATGCCCAAGCAATAGGATACATTCTATTATCCTCATCCCGTCCAACAGCAGCAAGCAAATCACCATTTAGATCTCACTTCAGAAAGCATCCATCAAGTCCTATTACTGGTCTACAACAAGCTTTCCAAGACTTACGCAATTCTTCAAAGCAGATGTAAAAGCAGTTAAATTTATGTGTATTTCCTTCTTGAATTGTGACCAAATCTGTGCTGATCCCACTGTGAGAACGATGTAATTCACCTTCATAATCCCACAGCTTTCCAAATTGGGTAGATTGAGCTTATAAAATGGTCTCCAATGCTATATGTCTTCCTCTATAACATTTAGAAAGTGGGACCACAATATTGTACCTTGCTTTGATGGAGTCTTTGATCTCAGAAGCTTGCAAATGAATATTTTTTCTCAACACCTCTCTAAACAGTCCAGCTATGACACCTTGTTTCAACATTGACACCCTACTTGATTTCCCATGATTGTGCTCCATACGGCACACCTTCACCATCCACTTATCAATAGGAACCTCATAAGAACAATAAATCTTAAAAAAGGAAATTCTTCTGTGCAGCACACAACTAAAATTCTATTGGCTTCAGACTTTGCCATTTTCACATCAAACTGAGTCTTCAATGAGTAACGAAGAAGCTAATCCTTAAACTTTAATCCGCTGTTGATCTTCTGAAGCAACCAAATATAAGGCTCCTTATCTTTATCTCCATAAACCTTCTTTCTGCCTTTTGCTGCTTTACCAGAATCCCATTGAGCCCATTCTTCTTCTGATTCAAGTGCTGTATCAGGATACTCATCACTTTCATCATGATATTCAGAATCTTCATCATTTAACTCTCCATCTTTAGACCCACCTTCTTCAGTGTGTGGAACAGAACTATTACCTTCATTTTGGGGCTGATGTTCAATGACATTTACATCTACCAAATTATCATCATCTAAACCCTCCACATTTTCTTGAAATTCTGCTTCAGACTCATCTGGTTCACCATCCTCTGTTGGTCTGCCAATATCTTCTTCCTCAGCCCCAATATCTTCTTCCTCTGCACCTATATTCTCTTTTCCAACACCATTCACATTTTCACATTGGCTGTCTCTAAGACACAACACTTCTTCATCAACCATTTCTGATACATCATGATCTATAAAAACATCTATCTCTCCAGCAACTTTCCCTGCCCAAACCAGATTCACCATATCACTATTGTATATGTCACACACATATAGCAAATCCTTCATAGCCTTCGTAACCTCCTTGTACCAAATCAGAGCAATTGGTGCATCAAATCTCTCAGACTTCACAAAATCTTCAAATTTTTGCTAATTTACCTCCATAACCTTCCAAGTGACAGTCTTACATCCCAATTCATCCACATATATGTAATCGTCCCTATTTTTTCCCATGCTTCCACCATAATAGATGTTGATATTGATTGTCTCCAACTCCCTGAAAGTAAAACATACAATCTTCAGTCACAAAATATCGATGAGTATACAAACAATCACAGAGAAAACAAAAAGTCACCCCGAAAACACTAACCCTAATGTCAAAATTTCAGACTCCTAATTCGGAATTGAACCACTAAATCACAACTGAACACTAAATCTCTCCAATCCAAACTAGAAAAGTTTAAAATTTTCAATCAAAACAAAACCGAACCCTAAATCGAAACGACTACCCCATAAAACTCGAAATCGAAAACAGACTCAATTGAACCACTAAATCTCTCCAATCCGAACTAGAAAAGTATAAAATTTTCACTCAAAACAAAACCAAACCCTAAATCGAAACGATTACCCCATAAAACTCGAAATGCAAACTCGAAATCGAAGAACATACAAAATTTGATGCTCATACTTACCACGATTCGATTCTTCTAGCATTTGCGGCTCATGTAATCATTTTCCCCTTTCTCTCTATCATGTCGCACAAGAACCCTAAATCGTGAGAATGATTTGGGATTTAGGTTTTAATTTCTTTATTTTCGACCCTTTATTTGCTTTTACCTTTTAATTTAATTTTTTTTTAACTTATCACGTGTTATAAGATGCATTAAATGCAACTAAAAACGTTTACAACACATTAACAGAGTTAACGAGCATATTAACACTGTTAATTCTCGATTAATAAGTTTTTTCCAATTTAAGCGGGAAATAATTTTGGGATTTTACGTGCTAAAATTGTAATTTCGAAAGCTGAAGTGCTAGTTAATGAGCACCAAGATTTAAAGTGTTAGCAGGTGAAACTTTCAAGATTAAAAATGAGATTTTCCCCGTAATAAATGTATTAAAGAATGTGAACCATATATCAAATAAATATCTACTCATGAGTAGATAAGTGAGACGATTTACCAGACTTCTTGTAACAAGACACATCAACAAGAATTTGACTAATCTACGAGGAAAGATGGTGAATTTGTTTCATTGAAAAATATAATTTTATTAACTCTAAAAACCGAAGTCATCAATAATTCTGATACCTTTCAGACAATAAAAAAAAATTCAATCGTTTTGAGTAACTTTTAAACCGAAAAAATTCCAACATGTTAAACAAAATAAACTCTTTCAATGTGTTTGAGACATAATTGTTTAAAATCATAGAAAGATTTGTAGAGTTGACAAGCTTTCTTTTAATTTAGTTGACCAAAATCTAAAAACTCTTCATATAGATTTCTTCATAAATCTATGTAGAAAAAAACAATAGCACATCTATTTGATTCACTTTCAATTTATTGACAATAATAAAGTCATAAAAACTTATAACTGTGGTTATCTTAGCCACTAGAGAAAAAAAAATTCATTAAAACACTCTTCTTAATTATTAATTAGCTTGTTTTGAGAAAAATCTATAACCTAAACAAGTGATACAACAACATAATATTTGAGAGAGCATTACACTATAAAATATGTGTTTCTTTCGGATCACCATTTCCAATTAATAAAGTTGGTTGAAAATTTTCCAACTAATTTCAGAAAAAAATTCGATAAAATTACAAGTTGCCATAATCTAGTTGGAAATTTCTAAGTATTTGGTTTAGTCGAAAATTTTCTAACTTCAAAATTAACAAATAAGAGATCGAATATGGTCACTAGATTATGAGTAAAAATTTTATTTTTAATAAAGTTTGAATTCCTCAAAATGGAGCAAGACTAAAAAGAAAGAAAACCTTTGACCAGTTGTCATAATCTAGTTGGAAATTTCTAAGTATTTGATTTAGTCAAAAATTTTCTAACTTTAAAATTAATAAATTAGAGATCGAATATGGTCATTACATATGTAAATGAAAATTTTCTTTAATAAAGTTTGGACTCCTCAAAATGGAACAAGACTAGAAAGAAAGAAAAATTTTGACCATAATACTTAAGAAAACAAAAATGTGTGAAGCATTTTTTCCAGTGAATTTTATTTGGAGTTTGCTTAATCTGTTGAAGAATGTGAACCCTATATCAAATATCTAGTCAGGTCATGTGTAGATAAATTAGCCGATTTACAATACATCTTGTAAAAGGACAGATCAACAAAAACCTGACTTATGTACGAGGAAAGATGGTGATTTTTTCATTGAAAAATATAATTTTATAACTCTAGAAACTGAATTCATCAATAATTTTGTTAACATATATCCTTTCAGACAAGAAAAAAAAATTAATCATTTTTGAGCAACTTTGAAACAGAAAAAATTCAACATGTTAAACAAAATTGAACTCTTTCAATACATTTGAGACGTAATTGTTTAAGATCGTAGAAACATTTGCAGAATTGACATGTTTTTTTTAATTTGCCAAAATATACAAAATCTTCATATAGACGTCCTCTTTTAATTTGCCAAAATATACAAAATCTTCATATAGACGTCCTCATATATTTATGGAAAAAAATACATTATGCACATTTATCTAATGCACTTTCAATTTATTGACAATTGTAGTCATAAAAAAAACTCGTAGTTGTGGTCATCTTAGCTACTAGAGCAAAAGTTTCACTAAAACACTCTTCTTCTATTTGTTGGTTTTAAGAAAAAACAACTAGAAGGATTTTTTAAAATTCAACAGAACTGTCAATATTTTGCTTTTAAAACTCCATTTGATATCCAATAACTTTTTTTTTGCTACGGGAAAATCAAATATAGTTTTACTGAAAAATAGGTAAAGTCTACATTTGCATCTTATTTACATGAATAAGATTTTACATAATTACATCACATATATTATAATAACTGATGGAAAGAAAACACCTAGTTCTATGAATAGCAGACATGATATTGCATTAACTTTCTTTTTATGGTATGATGATATTGCATAACTTCTTCATGACCTTCTCGATTCAATCAACTAGTGCAATCGATATTGTGATTCTAAATGGTAACAGCGGATTATGCAATACTGATACAAAAATAATAAGACGATACAATGTAAATACAATTTGTATAGAAAACAAAATAAGTATGATTTGTACAAAATAAACTATACGCCATTATTTATTAATGGTAACAAAAGGTATTAGTGGTACACAATTTTTTTTTTTGAAACGTTTTTTTATTTTATATAAAAAGAGAAAGAGAACAATACACAAAATTATTATTATTATTTTTTCGATTGAAGAAAAAAATAGTATCATAAGTTTAAAAAAAAACAGAGGGTAGAAACTCGACAAAATGAATTTAAGAGTTTACAGCTTTTTGAGCAAGCTCTTGCTCAAGCCAAGAAGGAGCAGCTCGGGTGATGTATAATTTCACTCATCCATCACGTACGACACTCCTCGCAATTGCCTTCGCATATTTGTTCGCTCTCGGTTGGTAGCAATGCATCTTGCGTCACTGCCCATTTTGAGACTAACTCCTCCAGAAAATATTGGTGCCCAGGCCAATCTGCAGTGTTTTGCATTGCACTGACTCACTCTTTGTCTTCTACAGAAAAACAAATACGTCGTCTTCGCATAAAACTCAAACAGTCGAAGGTCTAAGCCAAATCAGATAAAGACGATTGTAATCTTGAAGGAGAGGTGTCCAGAGCTGCTCTGCCGTGGAATAAAGTGGATATGGCATCGTTACGTAAAATCCAGGCTGCACAAATGTATGTTGTCTTCTTGCACCAAACAATTCCAATATTGCATAGGAGTTTGGAGGTGGAGACCAACTTGATACTCTTGTTCTCGGTGTGTAGTGAGACGTTTGGGGGTCCTCCTTCATCTTGTTTGTACATTGGAACCAAGCAGATGTTGCCGATTCCGCATGTGAAAGAACCTAATCTGCATCAAAAGCAATAGTTTTAAGGACGCACTCATCATGTCTTCTCCAAATCGACCAGACAATCCATGGCCATGAGTTTTTGATAGCATCATTTCTTCCATTATCCTATGATAAACGAAAGAGAAAATTGAAATTCACAAAGATGGAGTGAGACATAAAGTCTATGTTATACAGATCAAGACCAGCCTTCTCCCACACCCTACGTGCTCCACTACACTCGAATAGAGAATGATTAATCGTTTCTTCCTGGTGAAGGCAAACTACACACATCGGATTGGCGGGAATTGATCTCGATCGTAATTTCTCCATTACTGCAACTGCCCCATTTTTTGGTAACGTTTTGAGTGACCAGACTCGCTTCTTCAAGTCGTTAGTGGAGGGTCTAACAATAACGTTAGGTAAAGCTTCATCAAGTGCTGCAATAGCTACATCATAACCACTCTTTACAGTGTACGATCCAGTCTTGGTAAAAGACCATATATTTCTGTCAGTACGATGTAGGTTTGGTTTTAAAGATAAAACCATTTCACTATCGTCCTTTGAGAATAACTGTTTCACCAAATCCCTTTTCCATGTGCTTGTAGTAGTGTCTAATAAATTAGATACTTTCAAGAGGACATTCATCAGTCCATTGACATTGAAGGGAGCTCGTGGCTTTGAATACGAAAACCTAGGAACCGTCCATGCGAAAGTATCTTCACAATTACCAATTGCTCTCGAGAGACCTTTATCTAACAGTTTCTTTCCAAAGTATACTCTGCCATGCGAAAGAAGGATTATTTCCGATTTTTCTCTCCTGGAAGGATGTTTTAGGAAAGTACCTTGCTTTATAAACCTGGGTGAAAAGGCTGCTTTGGTTATCTAGGATACGCCAAGCTTGTTTGGCGAGAAGATTTTGGTTGAAAAGTGACAAATCTTTAAAACCGAGGCCTCCCTCACATTTGGGCTTACAGAGAGAAGTCCAAGTTACCCAATATATGGGTTTTTTATCTGCTTTAGTGCTCCACCAAAACTCCATCATTGCGCTTGTAATGTTCTTTAAAATGATCTTGGGCAATTGTAAGCATGAAATAACATAAACTGGAAGAGCCATAGCTATGGATTTCAACAAAATATCCTTTCCACCTTGAGATAATGTCTTTTCATACCAACCATGTAGTCTCTTTCGCAGTTTCTCGTTCAAATAAGTCAATAATTCCACTTTCGATCCACTAAAGCATTCAGGTAATCTAGATAAGAACCAACCCCTCCTTCTTTTTGTATCCCGAGTCTGTCCTTTATCCTTTGTTTTGTATTATCATTGATTTTGTCACCAAACATAATGGATGACTTTTGGAAGTTTGTCATCTGACCCGACATGTCTCCATAATCCTTGAGGCACTTAAGAATGACATCATTCTCGGCTAGATTTGCTCGGCATAGAATAAACTATTATCGGCAAAGAGTAACTGATGAATAGCGGGACCTTGTTGTGAAAGATTTATACCGCTAATTCTTCCTTGAGATTCAGCCTTATTCAAACTATGCACTAGAAATTCAGCATAATGGATGAATAATAGAGGCAATAAAGGGTCTTCTTGACAAAGTCCTCGTTCTGGTTTGATGTACCTATGTTCTTGTCCATTTAAAAGCACCGGATATGTGACTGTTGTAACACATGACATAATCCATGTAACCCATCTCGAGTCAAAACCCATTGCAAGATGCACATTTTGTAGGAAACTCTACTCGACTAGGTCATAGGCTTTAGACATGTCTGTTTTAATAGCCATATAAGAATCTCGGCATAAGTCATTCGTTCGTAAGCTATGTACCATATCATAAGCTAAGAGGATATTATCTGAGATGTTGCGTTTAGTGACGAAAGCACCTTGTGTTACCAACACAATGCTCGGTAATATTAATTTGAGTCGATTACATATAATCTTTGATAGAATCTTATATGGAACCGAACACAAAATAATGGGGGCGCAAGTCGGACATATTCTTTGAAACAACAATCTTCGGAATTAGAACAATTTACATAAAGTTCCAATCCTAAGGACAAGTACCACTTTCAAAGAATTCATCGATCTCTTTAACCAGTTGATCCTTAACTACGGTCCAGAACTTTTGAAAGAACAAACTGGACATGTCATCAGCTCCCAGAGTTTTAGAAGGATCTATGTCAAAGACAGCTCGCCTTACTTCCAATTCTGTTATTTTTTCAAGTAACAATCTATTCATCGATGCCGTTATCCTAGGTGTGAAGGAAGATAGGATATCTCAATTTCGTTGAGGAAGAGTCGTAGCAAACAGGTTTCGAAAATAGTAAACTGCGATTTCCCCTTTGGATTCTTCTTCCTAATTTTACACTCTGTTACTGTCATATAGCGATTGAATTCTATTCCTGGACCGTTGACTCTTCACACTAGTGTAGAAAAAATGCGAGTTACGGTCTCCGTCTTTAAGCCATCTTTCTCTGCTCTGTTGTTTCCAGTACTGGTCTTTCGAGATATAAGTTGTATTAAGATCCTTACGAAGTCTGTGTATCAAGTCAGGATCCGAGAATTCCTTAGATGTTTCTTTCTCGATTTCCCCCCTCTATTGACTAATACAATGAGTCGGGTTCTGCGGGTTATCTCTTCGCCAACCAGATTGTTGGTGTCAAAACCCCCTTAGCAGGATTTTTCTTTAGCTAGTATCGTTCCTCGAAAGTTTACTCAGTACATATTAGGCGCAAAATGGGTGACCGGATAAATTACCCACCTGAGTATGACAGAAAGGCAGTAGAACACCCATGACACAATCAGATTGGAAAGGATACAAGCGCAGGTCGAGCAAGTGGTAATCGGGTCCAGGTGGTTTCGAATTAGTGGGGATTTTCCGATATATTACAGGTAACAAACCGAGAAGAACGTAACAACCCTAGCTAAGTGGAGAGGACTATAAAAGTAAGAAGAAGGAGAAGGAAAAAAGATCTTGTGGCCAATTTCTAATCATTTTATCGCGAGATTATTTGTAACCTAAATCACAAGTGTAATCATTTGATTCAAATCAATAAAATCTATTTCGATATCAGTTTTTGTTGCGTCTTTTTCTTATTAGACAAGAACTATCGAATTCCTTATTAAGTTCAAGTTGACAAAATCATATTGTTGATTTTAGGATCCACACAGATAATCCCTTGCGACATTGTGCAATGCGATCAAAAGTAGATTTTGATTGCTCTCTATCTCCCCAGCAGGAGCTTATTAAATCGTTTATAGCTGAAACTTCTAGACATCTTCTATCGAACTTGAATTTTCCTTTGTAAGTGAAAGACTCATAAGCAAATTTCAGTAACATAGGGCGGTGATCAGACTCTATGCGTTCTAGATATTGAGTGTGGCATCGTGGAAATAGTGTGAACCATTCGCTATTACCAAAGATTTTATCTAAACGACATTGAATCCATATGTTATTCCGATATCCTGTCCAAGTGAATGAGTTTCCGGAGCTGTTAATCTCAACTAGATGGCAAGTTTGTATGGTTTCTCAAAAATTTAGAAAAGTACGTTCCGGTCTTTGTTGTCCTCCTAACTTCTCCGAATTACTTTGTATATCATTAAAATCAGCTATGGCTAGCCATGGTTGATGTCTATGCATACATATAGTCTTTAAGCGTTCCCATGAGCTTGCTCGTAGACTAGTTATTGGTTTACCATCGATCAAAGTGACAAAAATCTCGATAGAACCAAATCTGATTTTTGTGTCAATGTACCAAATCTAGATAGTAACTTCATGATTTCTTTTCCAAAGATGTGATAAGCCACCACTTAGTCCTATCGAATCCACGGTAAAGAAGTTATCATATCCAAGAACTCCTTTCAAATTCTCAAGAATCTCCACATTATTTTTCGTTTCTTGTAGAAACATGAATTCCGGAAAGTGCACCCAGCGCAAATTCCGAGTTTGACGAACTGTCGGATCGTTTCCCAAACTTTGACAGTTCCAGCTCAGAATACTCATTGGGACTTAGGCGGAGTGAGCGAATAATCATGCTCACGTTCTGCCTTTCTCAGTGGTGAAGATGCAAGCCTCGTAGCTATCACATTCTTCTTAGTCGGGGACTCATCAATGATTAAAACATCACCAACTCTTTTTCGCTTTGGGGTTTTATTGTCACTATGTGCTGGTACATCCATAATCTCCTACAAGCGTAGGGGAGAATGAGTGACAGGTCCAAGGTATTCTTGGCTTTGCGTGGTAGAGACTCTGTTTGCACTTCTTGCTCTACGGATCCACTTGTTTGGATGATTTCTTTTTGATTTACCGTGGCTAAAGTTCCGGATAAAATGAGATTATTAGGTCCCATTTCAAAATACCGTAAAACTACCGCTCGAGGTAAAATTAGTATCCATATGTCCCTGAGATTTCTGATTAGTGTCTTTATCAGCATCTTGCGAAACAAATATTCCGCTCGATATAATTCTAGAGAAAAAAACATGGCTTTGTCTAGCATAACTGAAGACTAGGCCTTTTCCTTTTTCTAGATCAGCGGTGATGATAGGTGCTTATGCCCAATTATCTTTTTCTTTTGAATCGAATCGGTTTTAAATTCAAAACAACCGTGCTCGACGTTCATTTGGATCCTGGACATCTAGGTATTACATTAGGGCATTACGGTCCTCAGGCGACACATAATCAGGATAGGATAATTCAGGTGGGTTCTGAATAAGTGACAGTGGCAGAGATGAGTTCAATTGCCGATGAACTTATGGTTTTTCAAGGGCATCATAATTCATCGTGTGTTATCCGAAAACAAGAAAGGCATATTTTCTTGAATTTCTCGAATTCATACTGAATCTTCATGAACCGAGTACTTGACACTTCAAAGTCTCTGGATTTAGCCGGCCGTTGAACATCAAAACAAATTATAGCCCTGATATAGTCTTTCGTGTGAGATTCTTTAGCGTTGTAGGCTATCTCTTTGACAAAACATACACCCTTCCCTACCTCCTTCATTGTGTCAGTGGTGAAAAGATCTACTGGTATGTTACGTATACGGACCCATGTGTTGATGTAGCAGAGATAGTCTGCCGATTGTATTGGTCTCCACCTATCATTGTTATCATCCAATCATCGAATGACCATGGTCCGTTGGAGAAAACCATATCCAAATCCTCTTCAGTTTTGAAGATAAATTGAAAGGTGGCCTTGGAGAGTGCTATGCCCCTGACTCGTCCTACGACCCTCCAAATATGTGGCATCTTTTCTATGAATCGCGTCATATTTTGCTTCTCAGGGTGTAGAAGTCGACCAATGATGCTATACCTAATACGTTGGACACAGCTAAAAGTCGATGAATTGGAGAGTTTGATTGGTGCTTCATCTTCAATAGATAGAGTGATTAGAGCGATTTCCAGTTGTTCCTCCCTCGATCTTCTATCATGCAACTTCGAACAGTCACAAACCCTTACGGCGACGATCATAAGGAGAAAGCTCAAAAGTATTGTAACAGAATAAAAAATTCCGGCGAAAAAGGAGCCGAATAAATTTCTCCGGAATATCGCTCTCTTGCGAGAGAAAAATCACATATTTTTCTTTATACACAAATTATTTTTGAATAATAAATTTTTTAAATTTAGACTAAATCGAATTTAAAATTTGGTTTTGAAAAGGTAAAATTTTAGTTTCGGAGTTTAAGTTTAAATTTTTAAATATATTTTAAATTAAAAAATAATTTTTTGGTTGATAAAAGACAACTTAACACTTATATTTATATATATATATATATATATATATATATATATATATTTTTTTTTTAT
>OVBE01014690.1:0-11668 GCA_900406425.1 Iberis pinnata | reverse complement strand
TGAATAATGGAATATGAAACCATACCAACCCATCTACTACATATTAGATTTTGGTTTTAATACCACCATTCATTAACCAGGGCCGGCCTTGGACAAAACCGAATGAAACACTCGCCTACATTTTCCATGTTTTATAAACTTCTCCCCATATTTTATAGGTCCTCAAAATTTAAAATTCTATATATATATAGGTATGTTTTTTAAAAAAAATTATGACAAAAACAAATATATGAGAAATTTGCCCCCATTTTTTAAAATTTGTTTTAAGCCCTCAAAATTTCAGGACCGGCCCTATCATTAACAAAAAAACCCAAAAAGTATGAACCAAATTTCAAGTAAAACATGTGAATTATATTGGTAGTAAATAAGAAAAAATATAATAATAATTATTTTACCCGGCTAGAAAGNTTCTCCGACCTGCCACAAAACAAAAAGAGAACTAACAAGCAAGTATTGTATTTTTTTTAGTTTAGTTCATATATGTGTTTGTGTCTTTAGATATATAATAATCAGTGACCTAAAATGAAACGAAACAATTGTTATCAACACTAACCGCACGATTATCAGTGGCAACACCAGAGATAACGAACATTAGGAGGAACGAAGTAATGATCTCTATAGCGAGCGCTTGTGTCGCTGAATCAGTCGGAGTTGTTCCAAAATAAGCTTCGGTAGTAACGTCGAACATGAGTTTCAGTGTAAAGCTTGCTAGTATCGATCCTGTAAATTGTGCACCTATATACAATGGTACCTGCTCAAAATATTCTACATTCAGAATGCATTATTCAAATATAGAAAATCCAATATACCTTAATTCATATTTATATTATTCATTAATTCGTTTGGTCATCAACAATTTCATAATAATATAAATATTTTAAATAAAATGGACTAATTTGTTACAGAAACTTAGGAACTGATGAAAAGTACTACCGCAATTGCATCACAAATTTTGTTGCAAATATATCCCAAATTTACTTTGAAATTCTCTTAAATATCAAATTGCTATGATCAAATATACCCCCGCACTTCTGTAGAGATTTGTGTTATCTATTTTTATTATTATTGTGGTTAGTCCAAATAAACCTAACTAATCTGATAGATAAGCAAATTTATTGGACACTTACATAGTATGGTCCATCGCTAAGCTAGAAAAAATGATTAATTTATAACACTTTTCTAACTAAAAAGAAATTAAAATTCATGATCTCTAAATGCAAAAAAAAAAAAAAAAAAAAAAAAAAAAAANNNNGCAAAAAAAAAAAAAAAAAAAAACACAAATAGATTAATAGACCAAGAGGTCTTTGGCTATTCTCCACATCTAGATGTAAATGCATATAAAACTTATGCTTTATAAACAAAAAACTATATATTGTAATGTGCGGTATAAAGTTAGATAGTGACCTGATGCCATGGGAATCGTCGGAAAATGGCGAAAGTGAGAGTAACGGCAGGGTTAAAATGTGCACCAGAGATGTGACCAGTAGAGTAAATCATGACCATAACAATGAGACCCCAAGTCACACATACTCCTGGAAATGTTATTACCCCACCGTGCAAAACATTCACTACCACCACTCCACATCCAGCAAATATTAAAAAATACGTCCCAATCATCTCTGCTATCATCTGTAAGCAGTCATTTTTGTTTTTTTCTCAAAAAGTTATTAATTAACCAATTTGTTCAAAATGTTTTATGAACATTATAAAGAAGCAATATTTCAAATAGATTTTTTTATATTTGCCTTTTGGGTAAGGCAAACAAGGCCAGGTGATGTACATATGACTGTTTCCATATCTGCATGGCTATCTCTGCCTTTGCCTTTCTCCATTTTTGATATTTGTTCTTCTTCCATTTTTTCACCGTGCGAGGTCACTTTTGTTTTTGATTAAATATTTAAGAATATTATTTTCCTCAAATATGTGAAGTGGATAGTTTTTTCTTTTATCTGGGTCAAAATGAATGAAATGAAAGTTTAATTTTGCGGTTAAAATATTTTCGATATTACAAAATAAATGGATTTAATCTGATGAAATGGAGTAAAAAGTTGTGATTGGATGTTATAGATGAAAAGTAGGATATAGACTTTGGTGTTATAGATAAAAAATCGGCTGATTGGTACTAAATAAGGACTCTGGAGGCCCATATTTGTAGGAGTTATTGTCCTTCTTTGCTTACTACAATTCTAAAAAGGGCAGTGTCTAAAGTTTCATGAAAATATAATGACTATTTATCATATATTCATACATATGTAAGGTGAGTGCCCATAGTTTATTAGGCTCTAAGCGAGGAAAAACAAGGCTACTTTTAAAGATAATGAATATATGAATCTAATTGTTCAGTAGAGATTTTACCACTAAACTATAAGAATTTTTATATAAGGAAAAGACAAAAAAGAAAATAAGAAAACAATTGTAGTACTCTGATTCAAGTCTTTTTTTGTTGTTGTGTTCAAGTTTCAAATCGTTTTTAATACATTGTATAGTATATAATCATTAAGCATGGAAAGAATTATAATAACAAAAAAATGTTATTGCAACAATGGTTTGTTGACTTAAGCTTGGTTTGAGTAACAAGTAATTCTATTGATTTGAGTAATAAGTAATTCTATTATTAAAAAAAAAATAATGTTGAGAATATTTAAGAGTTATCTAAATATTATATGAAGATTATCTTGTTAGATTTTTCTTAATAGAATAGGATTAGGTTTTTCAATTCATAACCTATATTTATGTACATCGAGCTTATGATGTTTAATAAGAGAGATTGAGAGATTGTTTAGAGAACTTTAGGTTTTGAGCTTATTTTCCTAAAATTAAATAAAGAGAGTTATTCTCTATATTCAATCTTAACCTTATATCGATTGCTTTGAAACAAAATGGTTTAACGTTAGCTTTCACGCGAAAAAATGTGACATTCGAATCCCATCTAACAATGCATTTTTTAATTTTTCTTAAAACACATTGCAGGAGTTAATGAAAATCTAATTTACTTATAATCTCAGTGGTTTAAATGCATGAAACTTTATATTTGATTGAAATTTTTTTTTTTTGGATAAAATGTTAAATTTATTGAAAAACAAGAGTTATATGTACAAAATGAATGATGGGATAGCTGGAAGAAGAAGAGTATGTGGTTCAGATGATGGTTTTCATGGTTGCCTCGTGAAAACCTGATTCTAGAAAATTCAGTAGGATAAAACTAGAACCAGGAAAAAGAGTACAGACCATGAGAACCAGAACCACATACCAGGAGAGATATAACCGAGAAGTGAGAATGTGTAAATTATAAAAATAGGGAAGGTTGAGCCAATAATGAAGCTAAGGGAGGGCGCGCTCATGTGGGATGAAGAGATTGCCATCGTTGCACGAGCCCACGGTACCAAGATTCCATAGGAAAGTGAAGGCTAGATGAATATATGGCTGGTGCGGCTGTCCATGGCATCGAGCATTTCGCTCTTTCCAGATATGGTAGACATCAGCTTAGAAACAAAGATTAAGCAATGTTGAATCGAGACAGGACTGGGTACGAAACTGTAGTGAAGCAAGCGTTCGCCTCCAATCTAGGGAGAGCCGGTGCCTGAGAATAGGTGAGGTGATAGCTGACCAAAGAGTGTATGTGTATGGACAAGCGAAGAAGAGGTGATCCCGCGTTTCATCAGGTTCCCCACAAAAAACGCAAGGTTGTGCGTGACCCCAAGTTCTAATTCTCCTACCCGTATCTAACCTATCAAGGACTGCAAGCCAAGAAATAAAACCGTAACACATAATAACTCGAGGAAACCAAATAATTAAAGACCATGATTTTTAGGGTGAGAAGGATAAATCTGTTTCCATGTAGTTGAAGCACTGCACATTAGCTTGTATTGATCATTGTCGTGGTGCCAGAAGCTGTTGTCTTGTCCTAGAGAGGGGAAGGCAAAGGTTGAGCCATTAGCTCTTGGTAGATAGGCCAACGCGCGAGCCTTCGAGTCCGTCTAATACGCAATTTCAAGGAAGTCACTACATCGGCAACCGTTGCATTATGTGGAATGCCAAACTCGCGTATACCAGCTTCACTTGTAACTGCTAACAAAGGATCAAGAGGAGACAAGTTATCAAACCAAAAAGATGTGGTACAATCATTAGCAATTCTGGATTTGAAGAAGGACGCCGCTTATGGTTTAAGGTTGAGTAATTTGCGCCAAATCCAAGAGCCTGCGGTGGTGGATAGTATGTCCCAGAAAGTCGCGTGGCCTAGAAGATAAAGCCGAGTCCAAGAAGTCTGTAGGGAGGAAGTGTTGGTGTGTAAGCGCCATATCAGAGAGAGGAAATAAATTGTGGAGGTGTCCTCGAACCACCAAATACCTAAACCATCCTGCGATTTTGAACAACAAACATCCTTCCAACTTACCTTGGTGGATGTCGCTGACACTGGGGATCCCGTCCATAGGAAGTTACTGCACAAACTACTTAGAACTTGCAAACAACTTTTGGGAAGACGAAAAGCATACTGCCAGAAATTGATTGTGATGACTATCACCGACTAGATGAGCTGTAAATGACCTGCATAAGAAAGAAGCTTAGATGACCAAGAGTTAAAACGAAGAACGAATACGATCAACGAGTGGCTCGTAATCCGCTCTAGTCAGCCTCTTCGTCGTTAGCAGTAAGCCTAAATAGCAGATTGGTAGCGATTCACAGCACAATCTATAAGTCGTGATTGTGTGTAGGAGAAGTGGGGGAGGGTTACCGTGAGGAAAGCTGAGGACTTGTTAAGATTTGATGTCTCTGCATTTCACATTGTTCAGGAAGTGATTCACCATTGTTTTAGGTTCATTTTGTATCAACATGTTGCATTCATAAATCTTTTTAAGCAAGTTTGCATTTTTAGGTAGTTTTGCATTAGCATTCGCATACATATGCATTTGGAGATATTTCAGGTGCTTAGGAAATTTTTGAAGCATTTTGGGAATTTCTTGAAGATCAACTTGATTGAGGAGAAAGAAGTGAAAAAAAATCAAGACAAGGACTCGACCAAAACTTAGCCGTAACAAGAAGCATCATGATCGAGCTAAAAAAAGTGCTTGATCGAGCCACAAAAATTTGATCGAGCCACCACAGACATTTTGATTGAGCCATGCTTTTCCGCACAAAGCCGCATGAGATGTCTCGACCACAAGACGACCCGACCAGCCGAACATCTTGGCCTCGACCACGCCAAAGTCTGCCTCGAGCTCACCTCTCGTGCGCCTTGATCAAGCTTTCCTTTCCCTCAACCTAAGCTCCAGCCGCATCTTCACGTCTTCAATTTTCTGCCTCGAGCTAAGCCCTTGCCTCCAGCCAAGCCGCCTCGAGCTATGGCCTCAATCAGCCCAAGCCACCTCGAGTTGCGTCCCTTCTTTTCACACCTTGACCAACTTCTTCTCGGCCACCCACCTCGATGACCCAAGCCTATTTGCCTCGACCAAACTCAGTTCAAGCCGAACTTTTCTTCATGGATCAAGGCGGACCATGTGCAGGTTTTAAACATTTGTCGTTTAGCGATTTTAGGGCTTTCCTAAGACTACTATATAATCCCTAGAAACACATCGATTTGGGGGAAACCTTTACTTTTTTTCAATTTTTAGCTTTGTCTTAGGATTTAGGTTTTTCTCTCTATTTTCCTTTTGAATATTTTTGATGATCAAACCCATTATCCTTATGTTCTTCATCTTTTGCTTATGATTTCTGCTTAGTTGATGGTTTAAGATTATCTAGTGCATATTGATCTTCTTTCTAATGCCTTTAATCCTGTTTTTCTAAGTTGATCTTCATTTTCCAGAATTTATGTTCATGCTGTTTATGACCACCATGGTTTTTCTGGGTTTAAGTTCTTACTGGTTCTTGATCATCTCATCCTGATTTATAATTTTCCAGCTTTTGATCTTCATCTTTTGTTTTCCTGATTGTTGTTCTACTGGTTTTTGATAGTTTGACTTTTGATCATGATGTTTTGTTTAGCATTTTCATTTTATGGTTTTTCTGATTTCATAGTCACCACGTGAGTAGTTTCTTAGGTTTCTAAGGATGAGGTAGATTAGTGCAGAACCTTTGTTCCTCCTAGGTGTCTAAGTTTGTTTGTTTATAGATCCTTTCTGTTTCACCGTTCTTAATGCTTATTTCTTTCTGATCAATTGAAAAATGAACTTAGGCATTTTCGCACCCGAAAAGTGTCTAATGAAATGCCTAATCAAAGTGATTTCAGAGATTTACATACCTAGCTGATACACTCAGGTTTTAACCAAAATATATTCACTGCAAGTGCACAACAAACGCAGTAGTATATGAGGGATCGAATCCACAGAGACCAAGAAAGCACGACTCTCAGTTTAAAATCAAATTAAGCTAAGAACGAATTAAAATGGTGATTGTAACCGAGAAATGAAAATAATGATAAAGTAAAAACGATTGTAAGATGATTAACGAAGATGCTAGGCAATTGAGAATTATGCAGGAATTCATGTTAACGGTCAAGGTTAACATGCATGATTGATTACTGAAAATCATTCCCAACTCGAAAGACAATAATAGACTAATCTTCTCCCGGAGTATTAGATCCCGATTCTAGAATTACTAAAGAAAAACTCCCTCTGCATTTAGATAATTCGATCATGCATTTCAATTCAGATTCGATAAGTTCATAAGCCCCTAAGACAATACTCCCGCAAGCAAATGCACTTATTCATATAGATTAGATCAGACTTCTAAACTAAATCCCTTTGAGTTTATAATTTTATGATCAATGAACTAGTTAGCTACTCTAATTAATGCACTAAGAATAAATCTGGACTAAGAACCTAACAAATTTCAATCCATTCTATTAAACCCTAACGATTAATCTGGTTTCCCTTAGAGAAACCCTAAAACCTAACAAAGAGACTACTCAGACATGATTGCAAGAATAGAAATCACAGATTGAGTATACATTGAAGAATTAAAAAGCCAAATTGTATATAAAGAAATCCTCTCAAATACAGATGTAGATCTCTTCTCTCTGGAACTTCTGCGATAAATCTTGTTCTAAAACTTATTAAAAAAACTTCTTTCTGTAAAAATAAGCCAAAAGAGATTTTATAGTTTGAGAATAAAAGAAAATAAAATCTAAATAATTAAAAACTAATGGTAGATCTTATGGTCAAATGCGTCTTTTAGCTTAATTTTCCTTCAGTTCGACATAGGGGATCAATCGATCCAAGGTTGGATCGATCGATCTTCCGTAAATCTTCATGTGCTTTGGATCGATCGATCCGTGCTTGGATCGATTGATCTATCCTTGTCCGAGACTTGGATTAATCATTCTTTATTTGCACTTGAATTCTTCTAAAAATCGTCCTTTTTGCTCCAGAAACTATATCTGAAGAAGAGGTTTGAAAAGGACCACACATGAACTCTCAGAATCTCAGCAACCCAAGTTCAAACATCAAAAACCACAAGATACCAATCCTAAACAACCATTGCAAATTAATTGTTTATCACCACATAACTAATGACATAATTTCTACTCTAAATATCAAATCAGTTAAACCATCAAATCATTTCAACCAGCTCTCTACATTCAATTTAGTACAAAAAGTGCGTTCTTGCCTATAGGGTATCGATCAATGCCCTATAACGTATATTTTCTATCAAAGCGCCCATACCTAACAGAGCATCCAATGACTTCTGGTCCTGACCCTTTTTCCCCCTTTCGCACTTATTTTTTTTTATTTCTTTTCTTTTCTTACTGCTTTTCTTTTTTTTTTTTGTTATTTTCGCATTTTTCTGCGTTTTTTCTAGCAGTCCGGTAATTCAATGGGGTTGACTACGAACTTCTAGGTCACGCTTTCAACTCTTTTTCTGAACCGATTTTTTCTGAAGGGAGGGAGATAAAGGATCCAGATCATACTGAAAAAAACTTGTCGGTTTTACAGAACTGAAGAGCAAAATACCCAGATTTCAAAGTATAACCAACACCATAAGCAAGAAAATGAAGATAAAATTTAATTCATATCAAAATAGAGCTAGCATAAAATCATTAACAATCCAAAAGACCAAAACTTTCAAAAGCATATAAATTAGTCAATGGGGTTCCAATCCTAAGTGTAGCAGTTAATCTAAGTCAGTAGTCAAGTAGAGAATGATATTGAACTTACACCGGGTTAGTAGTCATCATAGATTATGGTCATTATTTATTCGAATCGACTAGACTCATCTAACAAAACGAACAATTTTGAAATTTTTTTGCCAAAATAACAAAACACCAAAATAACGTTAGTAACTACCATATCCCCTCCCCCAGACTTACTTCACACCATCCTGGTGTAAAAATAAATCCAGAAGAAGGAAAAATGATCAGAAAATAAATAAGTCTAAACACCATATATCCAAAATAAAAAATAAAATACATAAGTCCAAGTGAAAAAGAAAAGATAACCAGAAATGATCAGTCCGAAGCCTGCCCCGAACTGCTAGCTCCTCTCTCTCTATGAACCAAAGGCTCTTCATCCTCATCACTCCTATCTCGATGTGCTCTGAAGCATGCTGGTCGTCTGATCTTTGCTAAAGCGCCCCATATCCTCTGAACCATGCTATGGGTCCTCTCAACAGCATCCGATGTCCATCTAATCGTCTCGACATCCGTGAAGTCGGGTCGCCGAGGTGGAAAATCATACTCATTGTAATCCTCATGTAGGATAGGTGACTCATCCTCCGGACTAGGATCCCACTGTTGTCTCTGAGTGGACCGCCTACTATGAACCGACTCTCAGGAAAGTCGCGGTGTGTCAGGTATGGGTGTAGCCCCGTCAACCAAGCGATTAGCTCCCAGAAGAAAATGAATGATCTTTAGGGAAGTGACGATAGTGAGATCCTGCTGCGGCAGCTGGATCTTGCACCTCTGACCTCCCGAATGCAGAAAAATGTAGGCTCTGTCCTTGGTGAACCACATGGTCGAGAAAAGATAGGACCAATACACGCGGTTTCTTGTCGTCACTGGATTAAAAAACACATGAGGAATCCCGATGCAATGTAGAACCGGGGTAACTAGGCTACCCATCACCTCAACCCAGGTCAGGTTCCTCAGTGCATCGAGCTTCCGGCTAGCTAGGATCTTAGCGAAAATCCATCCAATGTTGGCATCATGGCGATTCGGATCCTGGTCAGCCTCATAACTTACCATCGTAAGATGACATATGGCATAACACAGGAGCTCAATCTCCTGAGAACTGACCGCTGCCGCTTCTGACTTTCCGTAGAAAGTGCACCCCAATATCTTGAGTGCAAGGCGGACAGCCAGATTACGAATACCAGTAAGCTTCTCTTCTCGAGACTCATACCGCCCATGCGCAATAACTTCCCAAAAATCAGTGTAGGAGTAGAAGTTGGGCAGCTCAGGTAGGTGCCCTTTCGCTCGGAATCCGAAAATGGGATCGAACTCCACCATCATAATTTTGTAAAGAACACCGCAAAAAAAGAATTGTACCTCAGATTCTGCGATGTATGGGCTCTGCGGATCTGAATCGAGGCTGTGGATGCGGAACGAGCTAAGAACTGCCTCATGAGATCAGGATAGAGAGGTTAGTCTCGAAATGAGAAGGTTCCAAGACCCATTCAATGGAAGATCTCCACAACATCACCATCTACTCCCAGCGCCACCAAAGTCTCATGATTGGTGAACCGGGTCGGCTCCAGCGAGCTCTTGAGCAAAGCGTTGTAAAAATGGAATCAAATTGATCTCATTTGTCGCTGAACTTGTGCTCCTTCCAACCCTTGTGACTCTTGATTTGGGAAACTACCAAATCGAGGCGACAATTGTTGAACCGCGTCTTCAGTTTCCGAGGATATGGAGATTGAGTGAACTTAGGATCAAGGACCGGATCTACTTCTTCGGCATCCTTGTTGTTGGTGCTGCTGCTAGCGACCACTTTCCCCTTTTCTTTAGCGGTTGCTCGCGTCTTTTTTGCTGATGGCGGTCTAGTATAACTCGAGCGATCGGTTTACAGTTGAGTTTTCTTAGCGGTTTGGCTCCGAGTGGATTGCCGTGTTCTGATAGTTGTTGGTTGACCTCCTGAGTTACTATCGTTTCCAAAATTATCGGTACCGTATTGTAAGTTACGTGAATCCATCCTGAAAAGAAAAAGACTTAAAGCAGAATGAGTGTCTTGTTCAATCCAAGAAAAATACGTTAAAACAATCGTACACAACCATATCATGAAGTGTTAAGCAATGATCGATCAATACTTCTTGTACCATTGGAACACACCCACTTCCAAAGATTTAAAACAATCCTAATGAGAACTTTCAAAATAAATCGTAATCAAACCAATCAAAATTGAACCGACATATTCTAGCAATCCATATTCAATCCTAGAGCATTCCACATTCTCAATCAAGCCAAACAACTCACTAGAACCATCCAAATACCACAAAACCCAAAATTCCTTTTGGAAATTCAAACCAAACTTATCAAAATTGAAAAATTCGACATAAATCAACAAAATCCATATGCATGTATCAAACAAACAACAAATACATGTAGTAAGGCCATAATCAATCAATTCCAATCCCTAAATAAACCAAAATCCAAAATCCCTAAAAACCCCAAAATTTTTGGAATTTCAAAAAGGAATAGGATTTCATACCTTGCTTGAATCGAAAAACTAGTTTGAGATTCAGAAAGAGCTCGAAAAATCGTATGGATTAGGCTCAAGAAACTCGAAAATCGGTTGAGATTTGGTGAAATTGAGTTATGGAGATTTTGTAAAAGTTTGAAGGTGTTAATGGTGGAATAGGGTNGGGGAGAAGAAGGGATGAGAAATCGGTTCAATTTGAGTAAAACCATTTAATGGCTGAAAACCGGTTCAATTTAAGTGATTTTTGACTTACCTTGTCGACGGATTGATCGTTCCGAGCGTGGATCGATCGATCCGAACTCATGCAAAATGGGGTGTTTTAAGGATCGATCAATCCATAGACGGATCGATCGATTCAATTACAACCTCGAACATGCACATCGTCGGATTGACCGATCTAACTAAGGATCGATTGATCTTATCTTACGTAAAATCCTTATTGATATGGATCGATCGATTTGAACTCTCGACCAGACCTTCCTCTTTTTTGAACTTCTGGAACACTTTGAACTCAAAACTAAAAGTTAAAAATTAGTAAACCTAAAACTAAACTGACTCAAAACTCGAAATGCTAAACTAATGAACAGATCAATGTAGCAAAGTATAGGGTATCAAATCCACAGAGACCAGACGTACTGGTTTCAGTTTCAATTGAAATCTGGCTAAAGCAAGAATAATAAGATTGATGGTTATCAAAAGAGTAAATTAAAACGGTTTAAAACTTATAAAATAAAAGCGTTAGGCATCATGGAAACCACAGGTAATCAAGATTGAAAGTCAATTTATCATGCAGAGATTTTCTTTGAAAATAGTTCTCAACATGAAAGACATAGATGGTTTAATCTCCTCCCGGAGTATTAAACCCTATGTTCAAATTATCAGAGACAAACTCACGCCGTCTTTTAAATAACAGAACATGCATTATAGATTAGATTCAATTGTTCATAAGCAATTAAGGCAATACTCCCGCAAGCAAAACTACTTATTCATCTAGACTAGATCCAACTTCTAAACCAAATCCCTTTTTGTTTATCAGT
>OVBE01014689.1:0-11920 GCA_900406425.1 Iberis pinnata | reverse complement strand
GGCTTTAACTACTAAGCCAAATGAACACCGAATTCTTAAGGATGAAGTTGAAGAAATAGGATTAAGACTCGACTCTCATTAGATGATAAAGGAGGAAGTTGAGTTTGAAGAGTTGCTACACTTGGAGGAAATTGGAATCAAGACTCAACAATTTGAGGAGAGAGCTAGCAATGGTAAGTCTAACTCTGAAGAAGATTGGAGTGAACTAAAAGCTCCAAACGTAGACCTAAAACCTTTGCCCAAAGGTCTCCGGTATGTCTTTTTAGGCCCAAATTCTACTTACCCGGTGATAGTTAATGAGGATTTGAATTCTGATGAGGTTGATAATTTGGTTTGTGAGTTGAAAAAGTTTAGAAAGGCTATAGAATATTCTCTTAATGACATTTAAGGAATTTCTCCAACTTTGTGCATGCATATAATCCATTTAGAAAACGAATCCATGTCTTCCATAGAACATCAACGTAGGTTGAACCCAAACCTGAAAGAAGTGGTTAAAAAAGAGATTTTAAAACTTGTAGACGCCGGAATTATATACCCAATCTCGGACAGCACTTGGATCTTGCCGGTCCATGTAGTCCCGAAAAAGGGTGGTATAACCGTAGTAAAGAATGACAAAGATGAATTAATCCCCACCAGAACCATAACCGGGCATAGGATGTGTATCGATTATCATCCTCAAACTAGTGGCCAAGTTAAAATCTCTAATAGAAAAATCAAAGCCATTTTAGAGAAAACAGTTGGGACTACAAGAAAAGATTGGTCGGTCAAGTTGGATGATGCTTTGTGGGCTTATAGGATCGCTTACAAAATTCCTCTTGGAAAAACTCCATTCAACTTTCTTTATGGGAAAGCTTGTCATCTTCCGGTTGAATTGGAATACAAGGCTTTGTGGGCAGTTAAGCTTTTAAACTTTGATATCAAGAGCGCTAAGGAAAAAAGAGAGTTTCAACTTGGCGAACTAGATGAAATCCGACTCGATGATTATGAGAATGCAAGAATCTATAAGGAGCGAACAAAAGCCTTTCATGATAAGAAGATCATCGTGAAGGACTTTAAAGTTGATGATCTTGTGCTTTTGTTTATAACTTTTTCTGGGAAAACTTAAGTCAAGATGGTCCGGACCTTTCAAAGTTAAGGAAGTTCGCCCTTATGGAGCTATTGTTCTTTGGGACAAGGATGGGAACGATTTCATGGTTAATGGTCAAAGGTTAAAGAGGTACTTGGAAAATGAAGTTTTCGAGGAAAGAGATTTAATGTCTCTTTTCGAACCACCACAAGCATAAGAAGCGGCGAGTCAAGCTTAGCGACTTTAAACAAACGCGCTTGAGAGGCAATCTCATGTTATCCATTTGTATATATCCTTTTAATTCACTTAGCTTTTTATTTCTACTTTTTAGTTACCTTTTAATACCTTGGGAATGTTGATTTTCAATGGTTTAAGGTATGGTAGGTGTGGAAAAGGAATTGTGCAATCAAGAGAATTTTTTTATATATTTTGGCTTTGCATCGGTCACTGCAAACCGGTGTGACTAAGGAACTTTTCCAGGAGCTTCCCGCGGGCAATTGCATCGGTCAAAACAGACCCATGCAGCCACATCGGGCACTTATATCGGTCATTTTAAACCGATGCACGCATCGGCCAACAATCAAACCGATGCAAACATATCAAAATTCCAGGAGCATGCCATGGTTTCTCGCATCGGCCTATCTATGCTGATGCACCCATATTGGTCAATGGCATCAGTCAATGCAGACCGATAACAGGTAAGTAATTCGATTCCAAGTTTTTAAAATCGGTTTAACTCGATTTAAACCCCTAATTTCACCGGTTTTGGTAGATATTTTTAAGCCTCTCTCCTCTCTTTCTCCTCACTTCATCGATTTCTAAGGTTTTTGAAGAAATATTTCACCTCTATTTGATTTCTCAATCTCTTTTTCAAGAAAATTAGTGTGGTCTGTTGCCCTATTTCGAATTCTCCTGACTTCTAAGTCTCAATCTTGCAAGTTTTTAACCCAATCAATCAAAGGTATGCTCTCAAACTCAATTTTCGGATTACTATTCACCATGCCCAAAAATTTTTATTTTTCTCAACTTCTTGAATTGTTGGTTGTCTCTAAGAGTTAGAACAACATTGGGTATGAGATATACGATGGTTTCTTAGGGAGATTGAGTCTCAATTCTTGAATTTGTCAAATTTCTAAAGTTAGGGTTCTTAAGCTCAATTTGAGGGTAAATTTGGGGAAACATTGTCGGGTTCTAGTTTCTATGGTTTATATGTGATGTTTTCTCACCTAACTACAAGAACTTTCTAATTTGGATCTCTGAATTGATGAAGTTTGATAATGGCATAGGAAATTTGTCTCTTTGATAAGCTTATGAACAATGTGATTATTTTGATGAATTCTTTGGTTGCAAGATGATATGTGATTGTTTGGATGCATTCTTTGGTTGCAAGATGATGGTGAACTAAGCTAGGACCAATACTCTTTTGGTGCATTTTGATTTATTTGAGTTTGTATTTTGTAGAACTTATGGGACGCACAAATGACAATCCCAAACCGAAAAAAGCGGACAAAGGGAAAGCAATTGCGGTTGACAAAGGGAAACCCAAGCGCCAAAGAGGAGATCCTTCAATGAGACCCGGAGGAATAAGTATAAACGAACCAACCAGCGAACAACCCGCTAGACGATCACAAATTGGTCGGTCATCAAGAACAAGTCAGAAAGCCACCGAAGGGACCGAAGAAGAGCTTGTGAATGTCCAAGAAACCGGGAATGAGCAGCCCTTGCAACGCAAATCAGTGCCTCAAACTCTTGTTGAACAAACTCCGATGAGAAGAGACACCTCAAAAGATCCAACCGATGCACAACTATATCGAGCCCTCATGGAGACAACGTTCGTTGGATCAACCTATCCGGATTCGGATACCTTGAAGGTGTTGGGGATTTATGATGAGGTTGAGATGATCTTTAACGGAATGGGAATCGAAAACATCATGAGTATGTGTTTCAACGCTCATAAGGAACTAACGTGTAAGTTCCTCGCTACATTGAGAGCTTTCTTTTACGAAGGACGAAATGCTAATGTGGATGGTGGTGGTAGAATAGAGTTCCAAGATTTAGATGGTGGTCGACATGTGTTAACTTTTCGACAGTTGGGAGAGATCTATGGCTTCACAAGTGAGGGTTGTGATGGTTTTGAGAGAGCAGTTGGCGAGAATGACTATGTATGGACGATGATCGGCTCTACACCATTCAAACCCACTGTTACAAAAACCGCTCTCATCCGGCATCCGGCAATCCGCTATGTCCAAAAGATCTTATTGCATTCCTTCTTTTAAAGACGGGAAGGAGGTACCCTTCTAGACGGCAAATTGAAGTTCATGAGATTAGGACTTGCTCATCTCATTCGTGCCGATCAAGGCAATGATAGGCTTTTTCCGGGATTGGACAATTTTCGACCGAATTTAGTGAAGGTATTTGTTGAGCCGCTGTTAGCATTAAGAGTTTGGGGTTGGCAACGGAAAAATAAGACTCCCCAACTTAGTACTGGAGGATGGATAACTCCACTTTTGGCGGCTTCCAACATTGCTTTACCGGAATCCGGAACCGCACCAAGATTCATGAATCTTTCCTACCTCAATACAGCGCAATTTTTAGTTGGGAGAGTGAAGATCGACGGAGTTCAAAAGTACGTCTACAAGTTTACCATTAGATACGGTCAACTCGTATTCGTTCTCCTCCCCAACACTGATATCACATCTTTTGCAAACTGCAACAACATTCGCTTCTCACTAGAATGCATTTACGATCCAACACGAGAACCGCCGATGGAGACTCTACATTGATGACGGCACCCAGTTCCCGAAAATCCTCTTCAAAGCAATGACGGCACTTTATATGGGCCATCCCGATACTATCCCGGCCATTCTTCTATGTCGCTCAACTCGAGACCTTTACGAGACCTCTATTTAGAGCACAAGAAGTTGAGCCGGTGGAGTATGTTTCAAGACCAGACAACAAGGAAATTGGTGAAACAAGTAAAGAAGTTAATGGCGATAATTCTCAAAGGTACGACGTGCCAGAATTGCGGAACCGATGTCCACTTTGACCATCAACAATTGCCGCACCAACCCGAGGATCAAGAGTTGCACTCAAAAATGGAAGTAGATGATGCCCAATTGGGAAGGCGAAACTCTTATCATGGAGAAGCGAGTTCCGCACAAACCACTTTCCAACCCCGGAGTTCGGTTGTTGACTCGAGCCAACGACGAAGACGCCGGCAAAGAAGAAGGATTCCTACACCACCACCACCTCAATCGGACAACGAGTCCCCTCCCTTCTCCTCCGATGAAGAGCCGTTTGATCCCGATTTCACCTATTATTGAGGTACCGTTTCTTCACCTTTGTAAATACATTTGCATTTAGTTTTCCCTTTTGTTTTTGTCCTTTCTCCGAATTTCTATCACACAAGGGACCGTGTGATTTAAGTTTGGGTGAGGGACCGTAACTAACTTAGTTTCGATTTTTGTTCTTATCATACATTGTTGCATTGTGAATAGGTAAGTTTTACAAAAATCCCTAAAAATCGAAAATTTCAAAAATCTTCAGAAACATTGCATTTAGCTTAATTCCATTCTCATCTTAGGTTGCATTTAGTTGCATCATGTGCATAGGAAACCAATGATGATAATGTCTTGCAAAGCCTAAGTTCTAGCCTTTTGAATTAGCATCCAAAGTGTGATGGATAGGATTGAACATTTTAGTAATCTTGAAAAGTTTTGAAGTCCTTGTGTTGAATCTTGAAATTTGAAAAGCCATCGGTAAAGCCTCGAATAGCTCTAGGTTATCTTCATAACTATTTGGACTTAATTTGGATAACTAATTAGTTTGCTCAATGGATATCTTGATGTGTTTCAAGGCTTAATCATTTTTGTAACGGTTTAGTCACCCTAAAACCGAAACACTTGTGGCTAAACCGGTCATATTCATTTTTAGGATGATTACCATCTCCACCATATGAACCAAATTACCTAAACACTTGCGAGTTTCTTTTTCTTTAGTATTGATCAGCAAAAACTCAAGAGTATAAGGGGAGATAATTGAAAACTTCCATTTAGCTAGATTAAAAACATCACCTAGCTCTTAGGAAGGGTACTTAGGAATGGAATATTGGGGTTTGGGTAGATCTTAATGTCTTGGGAATATTATCTAAAAGCTTGGTTTTAATTCTTGTTCTAAAAGATAAGGGTAGAAGTAGGTTGGTAGTGATGTTTCAAAAGAAAAATGTTGGGTGAATGAAGAAAAAGAATGATCATGTTTCACTAGTTTGAAAATGAAAGAAGAAAGTCCCTAAGTTTTAATAGAAGAAAAGCTCTAAGTTTCATGAAGGAAAGGCTAGGAAATCACAAAAACTCAACAAGATTAGCCTAAGAAATAAAAGGGTGCAAAAAGAGCTAAAGCATGTCTAAATGGTACAAGGGAAAGAATGAAGAAACTAGTGGGAAAAAGGAAAAGCCTAGAATGAAAAGATTCAAAAGAAAGTGTTGTTTTGGAAGCTTAAATCTAAAAAGGGATGGGTATAACTCTTGGATGTTGGTAGACTAGGACTTAGGAATTGGGGGATGATTAGAAATGGAAGTTGAGAGATTGTATGCCTCATTGCCTTTTGTCTCATTTTGATTTTGCTAATTCAATCACTCGCTTTCGAGTGATAGCCAACAATTGAGTGAAACCTTATTTTTATGCATTGGAATATCCTTTCGACCTCACCAATTGAAACCTTTAAGTTATCTTTTGAGCATACTTCACAATTAAAAATAATTTGAATGTAAGAAGATAACTTGGACTAGATAGGTGGATCGCTTGCTTTTGGTAATAGGATGGATAGTGAAAATGCTTGGATGATTTGATAAGTAGAGATATTGGTTTGTAATTGGTGATGTATCATGTTTTGGATGTTAATCCACTAGGCTTTTGCTTAATCTTTTGGCTTTGAGGTTTCCACTTTCAAACCTCTCTCTCTTACTTTCCTTAGCGGTTTGCTTGCAGACAAGCAAATGATAAGTTTGGGGGAGTTAATATCTTATGATTTATATGCATTTTACATTCCATTATGAATGCATTTTAGATAGATTCACTAGCACTTAGGCACATATGGGTTGCATTTGCATATCATTTCATATTTCAGGTGATAGGAGGCTAAGGAACCAAGTTGTGGATCAAAGGGAGGTTTTAAAGGTGGAAAAGAGCAAGAAAACAGAGCACATCGGTTTAGCACATCGGCCATGCTAAACCGTTGCAAAGTGACCAAAATTCCAGGAGCTGCCCGCGGCCAACCACATCGGCCAAGGCAGACCGATGCAGCCACATCCGCCAACTACATCGGGCATGCCAAACCGATGTGGTCGGCTGAGTCAACCATTTTTGTTCCCATTTTGACTAATTTGACCCATTTTTAGTGGGTTAACCCAATGTTTTGGGGTTAATCCAAATGTTTTGGGGTTAACGCAATGGATTTTAGCAACACTATATAAGTTTTTGCCCTAATTTTTAGGAGACTAAGCTTTATTTTTCCTAAGAGTATTTTGTAAACATTTTGGATCATAATCTTCTTTGAATTTGATTTATTGCTTTTGATTGCTGTTTTCATTTCCAAATCTCCTTCTAATCATGTCTTATCACACATCTTTCATAAGATCTTGTGTTATCCCTATGATTAGTGAGTAGTGATCTTTAAGTGAATGATTGGGTAGATTTAGAGAATTAGATGAAGAATTGTGGTGTTTAGGATTTGTAATTCATAAATCTTCTTATAGTTGATGCCCTTAATGCTAGGATTGAATTGATCTCTCACTTCTAGGAGTTAGGAATTTTGCACCCGAAAGGTGTTCGACAAAATGTCGGAACCAATCTCTATAAGCTAAATGAATCCTAGCCAAGACATTGTGTTAGTTAGTTTAGTGGTTTACATAAATTGGATCTTAATGTTTCCTAATTGCGTAGTTTTCCAAGATATTGTTTAAATTGCATAATTAGGGAAATGATTAGTGTCCTGAAAGTGGATTAGTCTAGGTTTTGGAATTTGGACCAAGGGTTAGCTTAATAGATAGGATGGACACCACATGAATTCATTTGATTGCCCGAATCAATTACCTAAACCATTTACTTAGTCTTTTATCTTTGAATTTTCAAGTTTAAATTGTGTTGACTTTTTCTATTTACTGTTGACTTTTGGACTGTTGACTTTTATTTGACTTTTTAAATTGTGCATGTTTGAATGTTTAAACCAACAATCTTAATGGCATAGACTAAGCATGATTCACAAAGGATTAATGAGTTGAACTTTACCTGAATTGGATGATATCTTAAGTACTTTAGTGACATAATTAAACTTAAGTATTTGCTAGACATATATTAGCAAATTCTCTGTTTATCATTTTCCCATTCCTCATCAGTATCATAAACAGGATCAAGATGTTCTACCTCCTTACAATGCCTCTCAAACTCACATTCTTCTTCTATGTCCACAGCTTCTTGTTGGTTGACATTTTCTTCATATGACAGGTTCATCATTGACAGTTTCTTCATGGACAACTTCTTCATTGAAGATAGACTCAAAGCATGGATCATCACCTCCCTTAATTATCACATCTTCTCCCTCCTCTACAGCTTGATTCCCTACATTTACACCATCATTTAATTCATCATCTGATGATTCTCCATCTTCACAACCCTTCTCTTGAGCATGTTCTTCTGCTTGACTACAAAGAAGCAACAATGGAGTCAGTTGAGTGGGTTGACTAAGTACCATATTGTGGATGAACAGTCCATTTCTCTTGTTATAACTCCTTGTTTTGCAATTTCCCTCATCCCTTCATCTTTTTCATCGATTATTGGTTGGATGGCATCCATATCATCATGTGAAGCCTTGTACCAAATCTCCTCTACGAGTCCCTCACACCCATTTTCTTCACAGAAATTCTCAAACATTGCCCAGTAGATGTAATCTGGGTCAATGAGCACCTCCTTCTTCTGCCCACCCACATAGACAAAATTTCCATATTTGGACACCACATGTCCACCATAGTGCACATTTAGTTTTAGGTTATCCAAATCACTGTAAAAAGATTTAACAAATTCAGTTGTTTGACAACAATTAATCGCAATTCTATAACCCTAATACGAGTTTGTAGAATGTTTTCAAAGATTTACATTCACTGAAAACTTTCATAACTTTGAAATTACCTCATAGTATGTGCTTTGTAACCAACTATTTGAGTCCAAATCTTTCGAAGACAACCGCCGAAATCTGTACATAATAACGATTCACAGTCGATTAGAACAGAACTGAAGAACCACAAGTTGATTTCAGGATCTAAAAAAAAATCGCAAACTATATCTTCTACGATGAAATCGAATGATTTAAAATCTCTATTACCTTATGAAATGCTCTCGAACTCGCAAATTGATTCAAACAACCGATTCCATTCAGTCCAAATGATGATTCAAGGAAGACGATTCGCCACAAATTAGGATTGTGGGTTCTTGAGAATTCCCCAAATCGATTTCTGTAAAAAAAAGAAGGTGAGAAGTTTTTTGTAAAAAGTAAATGAATAAGGTTAAAAGTTAGAGTAATTCGCAGAAGGGCAAAATGGTGATAATTAAAAAAATAAACTCACGTGATTATTGACTTAACATCACCGTTAAGATAATTAACGAAATTTGGAGAAACTTGCAATTTTGAATTATTTTTGTATTTATTAGGAAACGAAAAAATCCGAGTATTAAAATGGCAACGAAACAAATTCGGGTATTTAACGGGAAAAAGTTGAAAAGTTGGGATATTTTTAAGGTTTTTTCCCTTTAACTATCTATTCTAGTTTTTACATAAATTAGTTCCAACATTTTTTGAAATTAAGTAAAATTTATGAGTTTCCACGATTAAATTTTTAAAAAATTGAATATGACTGGCTAATGTTTTCTACAAAATATGTAGTCTAAAATATTAGCTATATATATAACATTACATCTCTTTCATTCACACCATATTCAATCACATTTATTTGCAATTTTCTCTCAAGTTCTCTCATCACAGCCTCTCTTATTTCAAAAATGTAATTTTATTATTATCTTAAATTAATTTTATTTGATCTACTTTTAATAATAATAATAATAATAATAATAATAATAATAATAATAATAAGATTTGAGTGTTTGAATAAAATTTAAAAATATTATTATAAAAAATCAGTTTTAGTACTGTAAAATTTATTTAAATTTCAATGATCATTTTCTATTTTAATCTTATAAAAATCATTGAAACTGATCATTATATCTTTTACAAAAATTGTTGAAAATGCATCGAAATTATTTGCAAAAAAATCATCGAAAAATTATTGTGAATATGGTCTAAAATGCTCTTGGATTTCAATTCTCATATGTCATGTGTGTCATTAATCAGCTTATACATAATGTCGACGATTTTTATATTAAAAAAAAAAATCATCATTAAAAATTTTCGACTAAATGTTATTTTTTACTTTTTTGAATTCTGACGATCGCGATATGAATGTGGAAAATGTCTATTTTTATAGTGATTGTAAAAGAAAATTAAATGCAATAATTGGAAAAAATAACCAAAAATAAATTTCAGTCAGCACCAAATCTGGTTGGAGAAAGACCAAAACTATCAGCGATATGCAGGAACGGTATAATCTGGTCACTAAGTTCTTTGGCCAATCCTCAAAAGCCATATTCTGGCTTTGTTTCATCTTCCATGGAGGTTGCTTCGTTTCTCTCCAAGGATATCTCTTTCGCGACATGCGACCAACCACAATCTTTCTCTCTCTCCATCGTTTCACTTCCCCTCTCTTCTACTCTGACAAAGACTCGAGCACTCTACTCCATGTTTTCTTCTTTCTGCTCCTTGCCACCCCTTCTCTCATCCACTCATGCCATATTATGCCTCTTTCACTCCGCATTCACTTCATCTTCTACATTCATCCCTTTTTCCTCTGATTTCTCACCTCTGCACTTCTCATCCTTCTATCCCTCTCTGTTTCGCCGATTACTCTACATCTCCTCCTTTTCCAATATCTGGTGGTGATCTTTGGCGCCACATGCAGCCGCTTCGTCTCCTCCAAGATACTCGCTGAACCCTTGATATCAACAATCGGCTCAGTCTCTTGGTTCGGGGGATGAATCATTCGCAACAAAACCTCCTCGGGATGAAGAACACACTTCCAAAATCTTGGCGCATCCACGATCGATTCTCGGGCCAAATCAATGATGATCGGACGATTCAGTTCTATTTCCGAGAAGAGCCCCATCTTCTGTCTATGTTGGATCGCGGTCCGTGGTGTTTCCGTGATTGGATGGTAATTATGGATCGTTGGTCTCGTCGGTATTACCCCGATTATTTGTCCATTATCTTTCTCTGGGTACAGATCTTGGGTCTCCCCAATGGTTATCGCCCTCGTACGGTGGCTGAGGACATTACCCGTGAAATAGGGTACATGGAAGGCTTTCGTCTGGCTGAAGCAACTAAAGACTCCAAGGCTGAAGTTTGGGCTCATCTGAAGTTATCGGCTGATTCACCACTGGTCTTTGTTCGCACTCTCCACTTGGATGATGGACGTGAAGCTGTTCCTATCCGCTTTGTATACGACCGTCTTCGCCGATTCTGTTCCTGTTGTGGTCTTCTTAGCCATGACTCATCTCTTTGCAACCTGTCTCAGGATCCCCAGCCTCCTCAGGATCAGATTGATGCACCTCTTTTGGACATTCCTCAGGATGATCAACCTCCACTGCATGCGGCTCCTGAGCAACCACAAGGAAACTCTCCTCCAAGCTCTCCTTCTCAAGTTGGTGATCCTTCTAACACTTCAAGCTTACCATCTATTGACCCCACTTTGCACTCTGACTCCTATTACAGGGGTTACTTTGTGGACGACTCGATGGCTTATAGCTCTACTCTCGTTTTCCCACCAATCAACCCTAACTTGTATGAACCTGGACAAGCAAGTGGTTCGTTTCTCCCTTACAGGAAACATAAAGCTACAGAGGAGCACACTGATGCAAGCCCAACTAGTCAACCTCGTACCAGCTCTGAAGTGCGTCAAGACGGTGTGGTGGCCGCCGTAGAGCCACCAGAGGAGCCATGATCCTAATGCATTAGAACTGTCAAGGGCTAGGGATCCCCTTGACAGTTCATTATCTTTAAGATATTAGGCGTCTTCACAAACCTGATATCGTGCTCCTCTCAGAAACAAAACAGTTTACCTATTTTATCTCTAAGCTTTGTAATAAATTAAGATTTCAAAAATTTTGGGTTTTGCCGCCTATGGGCCGTGCTGGGGACTTAGCTATTTTTTCGTCCCCCTTTTCTTTTCGGATCTTTGGTACTCCTACAGCTCATCTCTCTCGGCTTATGTTGTAAGTTCTACGGAACCACCCTTTTACCTTCACTATGTATGGCTCTCCAGTTTATTCTTCTCGCATGTGATGACTCTGAATTTTCACGGTTTTTACTTATCAATTAGCATCGATTCTGAGGTCTAAAAGCGTGCATACATCACATTTATGGTCGATTCACAAATTTTAGTGTTTTTAGGACTTTTTCATTAGAATTTTCATATGCACGCATTTTGGAGGTTTTTCAGGACTTTCAGGTGTTTTTGGGAAGGATTTGAGAAATTTCAGAAAAACAGCACTTGACGTTGAATGGACTTAGCAATCAGCAGTCAACATTGAAATGGACTGAACTTACCTCTAAGCACCTGCAGGATCGATCCCAACTCAATGCATGATCGATCACAGGCAATCCGGCAACAAAACGGGATCGATCTCAAATCCATGCATATCGATCCCAACAACACTCCAGATCGATCCCACAACAAAACCAGATCGATCTCAGGC
>OVBE01014688.1:0-11920 GCA_900406425.1 Iberis pinnata | reverse complement strand
ATTAGAAAAAATTATAAAAATATATAGAAAATTTTATAAAAATTATAAAAAATTATAAAAATGTATAAAAATATAGTATGTTTTATAAAAAGTTATAAAAGCTATAAAAATATAAAATATTATAAAAATTATGAAAAATAAAAAATATGAAAAATTACTTTTGAATAGTATGTTTTCTATAAAAGAATGAAGTTGCCTAAATATGTAAAGTATGAGAATATCAATATCTTAGACCTAGACACTATTGTATATATATCTTCTTACACTCACTATATTGAAATAAATTTCATATTGTGTATGTTATAATAGCTTCAAATAATATATATGGAAACCTAAACACATTTTTGCAATTATGAGAATTTATCATCTCTATCTCTAGACGACGTTTTTATAATATTTTATATTCTTATAACTTTTTCATAATTTTTATAATATTTTATATTTTTATAACTTATATGGAAACCTAAACACATTTTTTTTTTCATAATATATATGCAAACCTAAACGCATTTTTATTTTTCATAATTTTCCATCAATTTTATAATATTTTATATTTTTATAACTTTTATAACTTTTTATAAATTTTTTATATTTTTGTAATTTTTATATATTTCATAATTTTATTATAAATTTTTATAAAACTTTCTGTATATTTTCTAGTTTTTATGATTTTTCTAATTTTTAATAATTTTTGTTATTTTATACTGTTTTTATTATTTTATATAATTTTATTATATTTTTTGTAATTTTTAAAGATTATTTATAATTTTTAATATTTTTATAATTTTTAACCTAACAAACTTGCCCCAACTTTTTTACAAATTGCGTTTTAACTCCTGTCAAATGGTTTCCGTCCTCAATTTAACGGAAATGTAGCATGCAACATAAAATCTGTGTAGGTGGCAAACTTTGAATGTGTGACGATGTATAAACAATAGTTAGTGATGTTGATAGAACATTTTCTAAGTTGGGATGTGTACACATATATTACATCAAAATCTGTGTAGCTGACAAACATTTTTCCTTTTATGAATGACTTGAAATTTACAAAACAATTGCACAAGAAATCGGCTTCATACGAAAGAGATGGAAAATGTAATAATATTACGGAGTTTGGTTTGAAAGAGTGATTTAGTATATGTTAGGTTATTTTTAATATATTAAAAGATAAACATTTTAGTTTTGACTATTAATATCATTGTTTTTTATTATATAAAATAAATATTTGTTTATACATGTGGCAACTTCACAAATTTTGAACCATTTTATTTATTAATATAAAACATACAAATATATTATTACTTTAATATTTATGTGTGGTACGTAGTTGGTAATGTTCCGATTCATATTTGGTAATTATAATCATAAAATATAATCACATTTGGTAATGTTGTTGGGAAATGAAAGATAATAATAAGATATAACTAATATAATAGAAATAGTAATAATGATAATAAAATTATACTATAATAGTAATGATGATAATAATAATAATAATGGTTAGAAAAATTTTATCGTTTCCTAATGGATCTAAGATATATCGAAAGAGAAACATTGAATTTCTATGTGTTAGCTCCACTATTTTATAAAAATTTTAATTTATTTTTAAGTCATACATAGCAGCATCACATTTATTTGAAATTGTTAGTTTTGCTTTTAAGTTTTAAGTGGCATATCCATAATTTTTATATATCACTATTTTTGAGCTCAACTATTTATATATGAAGTTTTAAATAAATATTTTTACAAAAGAAAAAGTTAAGATAATCCAAAACATCACTAACATTTCAGTCTTTTGTGGCAGCAAAATGTTTTCAATTTAAGTTAAATATTTGTTTTTTTAAAAAAACATAAATATATTATGTCTCTAATATTTATGTGTAATACATATTTGATAATGTTCACATGTGATAATGTCCTTAGCAAATGAAAGATTATAATAATATATAACTAATAGAATGAAAATAGTAATAATGATAATAAATATATATATATATATATATTTTTATATTCTCGGTGACAAAAAAATTATGTATATTCTCTACTTTTTATTTTTCTTACAATTTTATTGAAAACAAAATTTAGTAATTATATAATTTATAATAAAATTAATAATTTTTACATATGTTATGATTTAAATTCTAAACTTTGAACATATATTATTACATGATCTATTTTCTTTGTAAAAATTCTCACACCAAATATAAAAAAGTAGTGGACAAAAAAATAATATAAATATACTAAAAAGTTGATAAATTATAGTAGCAAATTTTTTTATTTATAGACATCTAATTTAATTTTTTTTTATTAATTCAATTTTTCGTTAAAATAAGTAATTAAACAAAATATAACAATATACAAGAATATCTTTTATTGTGAAATTTAAATATGATAATGTACTACATAACTTAACAACATATATTGAATAATTTATCTTTATTTTTAAACAATTTTAAACTTGATAATAAATTTTAACTTATAAACTTTAAAATGATAAAAAAGAATATAATTTAAATTTAGTGATTAAAAATTTCATTTTTAAAATTTCTAATTTTCACTATACTATAAATTAGATTTAAATTATTTTTTAAATTCAATTTACACTATCAACATATTTTAAAAAAAAATTAAATAATTATCTTTTATTAAATTTATTATGTGCAGGACGAAACATCATCTAGTTGAATAACATTTCTTCTCATGATACCCACTTTATCACTTAAATATATGATTTTTTTTTGTCAACATATTGTAATTAGATTAAAGGAAAAGGTCCACAAAAGGTAGTACAAAGATCCACAAAGAGTACTACAAATTTCATCAAAAGGAAGATAAAAGCCTGCAACAGACAGATGCTCTCATATTGAGAAGACACAACAACTCCGAAACGGAGTTGATAAAGAAGTCATAGAACGGGACCACGGATCCTAGAACGTAAAACTTCCTAGACTGAGAAAGACAACTCTTGATATCTCAAAAAGACGATCGGAAACCGTCATAGCGAGAATTTAAAGCCGGAGACAAACCCATATATCGTTGGTCCTCCCTATCTAAAAACAATAAGTTGACTAAAACAAAATAAAAATAAAAACACAACATAAAAAACATAACAACAAATGCCCAAACAAATATACACACAACAAAAATGTGGGCTGAGTACTAAGGCCAATAGGCTTCCAAAAATAAACTAAAGCCCAACAAAGGACAAGAGACCCTAATCTCTAATGCATACTCATCGCCGCCCACCACCAACAAAGCCGCCGAGAGATATCCGATGAATCAGATCAGCCAACAACCACCATCAACCGCAAGAGTGAGTTTACATAGAGGATCAAAGACTATCCATGAAGAGCCGGCCGATTATTAATCTTCGAAACCTTTCAAAATCCTTTATTCCCGAACCACCACCATCCTATCCAGAATCTAGAACAACCAAACTCAGCATGCAAACAAGCCCGTCGCCGCATAACACCATCTGAACAACCTGCATAAGATCAGAAAACTGAAACACCCATGAGCCATAGAAGTTGAATCGGCTTCAGAATAGTAACATGCAGTAGTGAAGACATAACTCGACGGAAATAGCGGCGTAAGATGATTTCGGGAAAGAAATCTATAGTCTACGGAAAAGCACCGGTAAAAAGGAAAGAAAACGAGAGAAAGCCGCTAAGCGCCATCACAAAAGCCGGACACCAGCGGCGGAGCAGCGTAGAAGACGGCATCGATCAAGAAAAAAATTCATAGAGAGAGAAAGTTAGTGAGAGACGTCCCTATTTATTCATCACAACTAATTTAAATACATGAAACTAAAACACATCATTAAACTATTTTTTTTTTGACAAAAAAGATGAAACAAAATAAATTAAGACAGTATATGAAGCGGTAAACACCAACTCGGTGGTGAGGAATCAAAGTAGGAAAAAGCATATTTTGGCTCCGACCTTTTCTTGCTAGGTAGTCCGCTGTGGAATTCCAGCTTCGTATTCTGTGTACGACTTTGATCGGTGGGTGGTGAATCTTCAAAAATTGCAGTTCGGTAAGCTCTGCCGCAAATATTGGCCATTCGCCTGGCTGTTGTAACATCTGTACTAAGTCAGTAGAATCAGTAATATATAATGTAAATAATCTTCCCTGACGCAAAAGACTTCTAACTGCCCATATGAAGGCAAGCAATTCAGTATGAAGTGGCGATTTCGCCTGCCGAATCCCTGCACAACCAAAGAAATTGGGTGCGTTTCCGAATTGTGGCACATACCATCCTACACCGCTTATAGTATTTCCGTCTTTCCATGAGCCATCAAAAATACACCAATCCACCGAAGGTGATATACTCTCTGATTGAACCCTTGCCAGCAAACTTGCAACTGGTTTTGTATAACATGTTCTTGTATTAACTAAGAACCATTGCTCCATTTCTTTACTGGCTAAATCTAGGATATCCATTTGAGCCCAGTCGGCATTGGAAAAACATTTGGCATTCATTTCTAGATATACCATATCAACCAAGGGAACAGTTGGAACGTTTTTTGAGATATGATGTTCTCAACACCTGCTAACAAATATTGCATGTTCTCAAACAGCTTATCAGACGGGAGAATACCTGTTGGTGTCGGAATCTGCGAGAGCGCCCAACATTGTAACGCTGGGGGACAAACGAACAGTGCATGATTGATTGGCTCTGTGAACGCACCACATCGAGCACAAGCAGTGTCAGCTCTTAGTTTTCGACGTATCAACTATTCATTAACCGCAACTGTGCTGGATAGAACTTGCCATTGGAAATGTTGCAATTTTTTCGGAGCAGAAAGCTTCCACACTGCAGCGCACAAAGGTGCTAGCGAAGGTAAGGCCTGCCAATCATCATTACAACTGTCTGGTAATGTCAGAGCTAACTCATGACCAGATTTAACCGTATATTTTCCAGATTTCGACAAGTGCCAACAGACTCGATCCTAAATAAGGGAGGAGGGACGAATTGCCATAATCGCAGGAATATCCTCACTACTCACCAAAGCTCGGATAAGAGGCACATTCCACTGAGATGTGTGAGGGATCAAGAGATCAACTACCCGTAATTCGGGGGGAATTCCCGAGAGGCAGCTCTGAGGTGGGCGTGGGTATGGTCCCACTATCCATGGATCCTGCCAGACTCTCGTCTGACGACCTGAACTGATTATATTGCATAATCCTTTCAGAAGGAGGGACTTCGATTCCCAAATACTCCGCCATCCATATGATGGTCTAGTTGGCTTTGGAGCCTGATGGGCAAGACAATCCTTGTGATTACGACTCTTAAATACCTTAGCAATTAAAGAATGTGGTTGGACATTTAATCGCCACAACTGCTTTGCTAGCAAAACTTTATTAAACAATTGCAAGGATTTAAATCCTAAACCTCCCCACTTCTTTGGTAAACACAATCTAGGCCATGCTACCAAATGAATCCCGCGCGACGTACCGGTGTTACTCCACCAATAATTTGCAATAGCACTCGTCAATTTTGACAGTAATGTCATAGGGAGTGAGAAACACGACATTACATAGGTTGGCAAAGTCTGTGCCACAGATTTAATGAGTATCTCTTTTCCCCCTTGTGATAGAAACCAAGATGACCAACCGTTAATGCGAGCATCTAGACGTTCCTTGACGTATGCAAAAACCTGAGCTTTCGATCCTTGTAATTGTTTGGGTATACCTAGATACTTACCCCTTCGTATAAATTCCTAAACTTGCCTTTAAAAGCCACCGGTCCTGAACCGGAAAGGATTGTCCAAAAATAACTGTTGATTTCTCAAGTTTTATGCACTGCCCTGAGGCCTGACCGTATAAGCACATGATAGACGCTACTTCCTAGCATTGTGCTAACATAGCACGACAAAAGAATAAGCTATCATCCTCAAATAATAGATTGGACACTGGAGGGCAAGATTTTCCATCCGTGTACCATCCAATCTGCCAGTTGATTCAGCTTTCCGCAAATTCGCAATGAGCACTTCTGTACATAAAATGAACACGTAGGGGGAAAGGGGATCCCCTTGACGTAAACCTCGTGAAGGAATGATTCGGCCTTTTGGGGAGCCATTTAGAAGTACACTATACGACACCGTTGTAACGCATGTCATTATCCATTGTATCCAGATTTCTGAAAAGCCCAGTTTTCCCATCAGGAGACGAAGAAAACTCCATTCCACACGATCATAAGCTTTGCTCATATCTGTTTTTATGGCCATAAAGCCCTTCTGACAACTATACTGAGATCGAAGGGCATGGAAGGCTTCTTGTGCCAGCAAAACATTATCCGTAATCGATCGTCCAACAACGAAAGTCGATTGAGTCTCAGATATGATACCAGGTAGTATCTTCTTCAAACGTTGACAAAGCACTTTGGACAGAATCTTATTGCTTACATTACATAAGGTTATTGGTCTATGCTCCTTCATTCCTTGAGGGCGTTTCGTCTTCAGAATGAGACAAATATTCGTTTCATTCAAAGAAGTTTCTAGCATGCCTCCAGACATGAATTTTTGAACCATCTGAGTTAGATCGGATCCAACAATGTGCCAGTACCGCTGATAAAATAGCGCTGTCATACCATCCGGCCCTGGTGCCTTTTCAGGCCCCATAGAGAACAAAGCCGATTTTACCTATTCTGAATCTAAAGGCCATAGGAGACGATCATTCATTTATGAGGTTACTCGTATCTTAATAGGCTCAAAAGCAGTGTGAGTATTAACAATTGGGGAAGATGAAAATAAGGTTTGAAAATGGGCAATTGCTTCACTTTCTATCGCCTCATCCTCTTCTAACCATTTTCCGCTCTCATTACGGACTCCTGAAATCCGATTCCTTGCTCTCCTCATTTTTGTTGATGCGTGAAAAAAACTTCTATTCTTATCCCCTTCTTGAAGCCACTGAATTCGGTTTTTTTGCTTCCAGTACAATTCCTCTGTTGTTAGAACAATACACAACTCCTCTGTCAGCTTTGGTATATCATGAATGAATGCATCGTCAGCATGTGCTCTCTCAAGTTGCATTTTGAGATCTTTAATTAACTCACCTGAGTTGATAACTTCCTTGTGTCTCCATCGGGAGATACGACCCCGACAATTCTTAACGCGGATCGAAAGGCTCTCCCCATTCTGAGAGCTAGAATCTGTCCAACCAGCTTTCACAATATCCTTGAAACCTGGTTTAGCTAACCACCTTTTGTCAAAACGGAACTGTTTGGATCCGTTAAACTTTTTAGAATTAACTCTTAAAAGAACGGGACGATGATCCGATCCGTAGAAACTAAGATATTCAATAAAGGAATGGGAGAAACTTTCATACCAATCCTCATTCCCCATACCCCGATTTAGTCGACACCTGGCAGTTGACGACCCTCGACGACCAACCCAGGATAGAATATTCTCTTGAAAAGGGAAATCGACCATCCCACAACACTGTTTCATGAGTCGAAAATCAAGGAAAAAGTTGTCACTTCGACATCTACCCCCTTGCTTTTCGTGACGATCAATGATTTCATTAAAATCCCCAATAAGTGCCCAAGGAGCAAAACGAGTCGATGAAATACGCTTTAAATATTCCCAGACACGGTCACGGTGTGAGATAACATGTGCGCCATAAACAAAAGAGACAAACAATTTATTACTCTCAATGGTAATCATAGTATCGATTGCATTTTTATTATAAGATAAAACAACAACTTGGAAAGAAGAAGTAGCTAAAAGGGATAATCTCCCTCTACGACCAAAACAAAAAGTCATAACCCAAATGTGCTTGAATAACCTGAAGAAACTCTCGTGATTGTTTGGTCTCCATTAAGAACAAGACTCCCGGGAATAACGTCCGCTGAAACTCCTGTAGTCTTCGAATTTCCAAGAAGCTACCAGCTCCTTGACAATTCTAGCTCAGAATCATCTTATCCTTCCGCCGGTGGTTATCCCTGAACCACCTGGCTATCCTCAATCTTCTTTCCTTTTGCAGGATCCATCTTTGAGTGTAATGGAATTAACTCGGACAATAGGGTTGGTTTATTTGCTAAACATGCCGCTTGTCTCTGAAGACCAGCCCCCTTAAAAGGATTTTGCCCAATCTTTTTCCTCGGGTTAAGCGCTTTTGTCACTCGGCTATCCGCTTTATTAATTTTGGACACTTTCGTCCCCGCGAATCCCTTAAGTGGGAAAATTATTTCCGCACTATCCAAATGAGATTCAAGCATTTGTCCTTTATATTGGACGGATTTTGCAAGCAGTGGGCTTTCAAAAGACCCAAAGTAGGAGAATAATTGATCACTAAATTGATCCTCCAAAAATCCATTTATTCATTTTTCCCCAACTGTGGGCCGAACCCATTCGATTTCAAAAGCCCATCGACCACATTCTCACCAACCTTCGGAATTGGGCTTTCAAAAAGAAACTTGGCCCGTTCGCTAATTTCCTGGTTCAAAGTCAACATTTGACCTTCTGGTTTAACAAGTGGGCCTACTTCGACAAAGCCCATAGAATCCACTTTCTGTGAATCAACAACTACCATCGACGGAAGCTATTGTGTTTCCGTTAACCTGGTAATCTCCTTCGCCGCCGATAAAGAACTTTGTGGATTAACACCATTGAAAGACTGCACCACCCACACATTCGTACCTTCTACATCATGGCCCAATTATGAACTTTTTTCATCTCCAAACAACTTCCTCTTAGCCGAAACACGGTTCGGTTGAGTTCTTGAAAGACCGGTTTCCACCAATCCCAACAGTTCCGGTGCCTCTCCCACCACAACATTATTCGGTAAAGGAGAAAGAGGCTGGGAAACCTCCTTCTTGTCATCAACTATCATCAGATCTTGAGATGCCTCTTTCTTCTTTTTCATCAAATCGGGACAGTACTTCTTCTCGTGAGAAAGCCGGTTACATTTTGAACAATAGTGATGTAACTTCTCGTAAAAGAGACGAACTCAGACAATATCTACATTATCAAATTCCAATTCTCGTGAAAACATCAGAGGTTTTCTACACTCCATCGCGACTTTAACCCGACCCTCATGGACATCATAATCCACAACTTCGCCAATTTCCGAACCAACGGCATCGAGAGTTTCCTGGGCACGATAGATTTCCGGTACTCTCCTGACACGAATCCAGAAAATCACATGAGATGGGAAGTCTCTCCTTATTGTCGGAATCCATTTCTCAATCGGGATCATCCACCCGTCAAAATAGTAAGGACGCTCCGCCAGAACCTGTTTCAAGTCATCCTCTTTCAAAAACTTGAAATGGAACTTGCCACCATCTAGCTCATAACCCTTCACTCTTCCTCTACACCCCAAATCGAAGGTAGAGTAGCTAAAATCGTCTTGATTTTGCTCAGTTGTGTTACCGAGATTAGAACCTTCCCAACAAGCGTACGTTCGTGACTCTTAATCACTGATGAGTGATCAATGGGCTTAACCTTAATAGGTTTAGGCTTCCCCTGTGCATTCTCTCCTTTGAAAACAGCTGATTGAGTCGCCATTGATTGCAGAAAAAAGCTTTAGAGTATGGGAGGAGAAAGAAAACAGTTTGGTAATAAACTATTTGTTAATTTTCAAATTTTTGTCACTAATTTTCAATTATTTATTTAATTAAATTAAATATTATTACAATTTAATTCACAAAGTTTGAGATGTTTGCCCAATTCGTTAAGTGGAATGGCTCAATGGGCCTAAGAGTATCTTTTGGTAATTCTTAATTAACACCGCCAAAGTTTGCTCCGACCAATACGGACGATTTACAGTGTTGGGGTCGGTATAGTCGATCGAACAAGAAGATGGATGAAAGAGCAATGAATGTCGCGGCGGCGGATGGAATTACGGCGAGACTTTCCTCTCTCGACAACCTCTACTTTCCCCGCGCCGCCCAATCCAGCGCTGCCTCTTCCGACCAACGCAAATCCATTCTCCTCGACCTCCTCCGTCGTGATCCCGCCGTTTTCCTTGGTAATTTTTAGCATTCCCCTAGTGAATTTCTCGATTCTAATTTCTATTCATCCATGGCGGTGCGAAAACTTAACATTAGAATCTTGTCTTCTTAGTTATCTAAGTATTAAGTGTGGTACTGAGTTTTTAGAGCGGAAACCCTATCGCACTCTTTGATCTCGGAAATTGAGACTTATAGTTGTTTACTTTGATTCAGAGCGTTATGGATCGCAACTAAGGGTAGATGAACTGGTTGAGTTTGATGCTTTGAAACACGACTACGAGGTTGATTGGCATTTGAAGAACCTGCGGAAGAAGATAAGTCCGACTTCAGAAGAGCTCAAATCAAGGACTGTAGCTGTGAGGAATAGGAGACTGGCTTATTTGAATAAGCTTGTGTCAGAGGGACAGTATTTCTCTGAGGATGCTATGAGAGATAGAGAGCCGTATCTACACCATGAGTACGTTGGGAAATTTCAGGATTTGATGGGAAGGAACATGGCTAGGCCTGGAGAACGTTGGTCAGAGACATTGATGAGAAGAGCAGAGGAAGCTACATTGGTTGCTCGGATTAGAGAGGAGCAGCAGAGGTTAGGTGTTGCAGAGAGTGACTGGATTGGTAATGAGAAAATGGAAGAATCAGAAGAGGAAGAAGAAGAAGAAGAGGAAGAGGAGGAGGAAGAAGATGATGATGAAGAAGAAGAAGCAAAAGTTCCTCCTGAAGCTAGTTCAAGCCTTGGAGAGGTAACTTGTTTTGTTTATTTTGATGTGTTTTGGTTCTAAGATCATGAATCTCTTGGTTTAGTTTTGTTTACTTGAAATTGTTATTGACGATTCAATGTGGTTCTTCTTGAACATTTTCAGGCTACTGGAGTTATGGAAAGCAATGGAACACCGAACAATGGAGAACAGAAGGACAACGCAACAATGTTACCACCAGAGGAGATGCAAGAGATGATGGATCAATTCACATCAATCATGCAACAGAAGTTCTTGTCTGGGGAAGACGATCAGCATTTCGATTACTCAAAAATAGACAATGATGAAACTCTTGATGATCATTGGCTTCGAGAGATTGGCCTTGACGCTGAAGAGAAGTACTTTGGTGAAGACTAATGGACAGTCTAATACTCTTCATGGCCTATGTAAGATATCTCCTCTCTCTTTTCCTCCAAAAATGCTGATCATTGGTATACGGGTAGAATCCGAAAATTGCTCATATGGAGGATAGAGCGGTACGATGGAAGAGTGAGTTCCTTACATGTCCAGAAACTAACACAATCTCACTAAAGCAGGACCACTTAAAAATCGACATGTATCTATCACCTTTCGTATAATCTTTATGCAACACGTTTCAGAATGAATCTATGTCATTTAACTATACGGATTTAAGTGTCATGAAATGTTTAGTTAGGACTGCTATAACAAAAACGGCTATGAATAGATATGGTTAATAGACAATATTGTTTATGTCCTAAAATAATGGCATTATTGAACTTACTAAAGTCTATAAGTGGCAACAAACAATATACTAAAAGAGGAAACCCTCTCTGACCCACTTCCCGAGGAAAACCTAGATCTTGCTCAAGCTTTGGCGGCGGCGTCGGGCCTTCGCCGGCGTCCGCCGCTCATCATCTCGTTTCACTTGTCTGTCTCCGGTNTCCGGTGTGGAGTGGTGCTCAGATCCGGCGATTTTTGGGTGTAATGGGTCGCCGGAGTTCTCTTCAGCCTCCTCGTTTTCTTCCTCCGCCGGTTGTCTCTTCTCCGTGGGGCATGATCCGTTCTCTTCCCGTTGGTCGCCTCCTTCCTCTCTGTTAGGCGCCGCAAGGCAAGTTTGGTTGGGACTGTCGGTTTTGCTCATCGGTTGCTTCTCTCCAGGTTAAGCTCTTGTTTGCTCTTCAGATTAGGGTTGGGTTTGTGTTGAATCAAGACTTAATTCTAGGTATTAGGTCTTAGACTTTGTGGGTAA
>OVBE01014687.1:1855-11921 GCA_900406425.1 Iberis pinnata | reverse complement strand
TATATATTAGATATTTATAATTCTGCCATAAATTACAGATTATTATATTTTTATATTCTATACAAATCAACTCTTAATAGAATCAAATTTTAGTAAAAAATAAAATTTTAATTTTTAACAAAACAAAATACCCACCTAAGAGACTGAGTGGGTATAAGGAGGGGTTATTGAATTGTATATTTTAAAGTATTTGAATGCATTTTGAATTCATTCAAAAATACAGTGTTATTCAATGATGTAATCTGTAGAAATACATTAAAACACACTGTTATTGGTTTATGTATTTGGGTTATGTATTTTAAAACACGTTAAAATCTACTGTTATTCAATATTCATTGTATTTTATAAGATTTGGATTTGAATGAATTTTAACGCATTTTCTTTCTCAAATCATGAGTAAAACAAATACAATGTTTTTAGATATGATTTTGGTGTACTATGTAAAAAAAAAACAGTTAACGAAGAAGAAACAAACAATAATCTTTTTGTTAAACTCTTCTTCTTCCTTCTCCTTTGTTTTTGTTTCCTTTAGAAAGCTTACGTCTTCCATTATAAAGAAAAGGTTAACAATAATCGTTATAGTTATACTTATGGCCAAGTAAAAACGATAATCATCACTTTTTTGTTTGTTAAACTCTTCTTTTTCTTCCATTTTCAATTAACGAAAGATCTATTAAGAAGAGAAATCCAATTCTCCATATATGTTCATGACGCGATATGACTTCAATATAGAAATATTTATTATTTTTTTTTTACAAAAGTGATTTTTAAGCTTCTTAAAAACCATGAAATCTGTAAATTCTCAACAAAACACAATACAATAAAATACCAGAAAATCTACCTACATTCTAGTGAATTACCACAAAATCAATTAAAATACTTTGAAAATCAAATCCATCAAAACCTCTTAAAAACTTAATTGAATAGCAGCTCCTAAGAGACTAAGGGTATAGGAAACAAATTTTATTTTAAAAAGAAAAATAAAATTTTAATTTTAAATTTTTAAGAAAACACAATACCCACATAAAACACATTACATGAGGTGGAATTTGTTATTTTCACCTACTATATATGTTTAAAATTACTTTTATTCTCACACTAATTTTGGTTAAGTGGTTTACATGTAAGAAATCAAATTTAATTGTGTTCCGAATAGAAAAAGTACTTTTATAAATCTAAAAAAATATTAAGTCGATCGAGTCAAAATTTATTAATCAAAATATTTCAATTTTTTACTTAAAGTTGAACGAAATAGCTGGAATTTAAATATTTAAAAAATAGATTTAAAATCTTCAATACCTAATGGAAAGTGTACATATAAAAAATATGAGTAAGGGGATGTTATTGGTTATGGCGTTTTAGTGGATTTTGAAATCCATGCAAAATCAAGTGTTATTCGTTTAATCATTTGTAAATTCTAAATAAAATCACGTATTATTCATTTAATGATTTGTTAATTCTAATTGAAATCCAGTGTTATACGTTTGATAATTTGTTATTTGATTCAAAATCCACTTTGTATTTTAGTGGATTTGAAAGTGTTTTAAAAATTTAAAATACAAAGGAACAAATCCAAACTTAAATCATTGGTAATTCAAAATCTAATGCTTCAAAATCCATAAATTTTCAAATTCTTATGAATTTATAAATCCATTAAAACACCATAACCAATAACACGCGGCAATTGTTAAGATATGTTAAACTATCTTCAAATATTGTTAGAATTTATAATCTTAAGAGAATCAAATCTTAATATAATATATTTCATATACAACATTATTCAGTTAAATTTATTTTATAATGAAATCGATTTTATATACCGAGTAAGATAAATGTTATATTAGTTTTATGAATTAAGTTGCAGGAAACTTAATTTAATCATTATCTAAATATTATAAATAAATTTTGGTTTAATTTAGTTTTTTAATGGAAGCAAATTAGAAAATCGATTGTGATAAAAAAATTATTTATTTTACTCGTTTAAATACAATGCAATTTTTATAAAATTTTACTTTTAATAGAATCGAATTTATAAACCAAAATTTAATGTAGAAAACCTAAGTTTCATTGGATTTTGAATATACAACAAGTTCGATTTGATTAAATTGATTTTTTTCTAAGAAAACCAAATTGACATATTTGAATTACTTTCACTCATCATAATCATAATCTTTATATTCTACCTACCAAATAACTGAAAAATATATTTATGAGATTCATTTATAAATTTTATTTGGTAGGATCTGTAGACTATATCATAATTTAAAATTCAATACTTATAAATATTAGATATTCATAAGTTCTATTATAATTTACTAATTATTATTTTTCTTTAACATATACAAATAGAGTATTAAAAGAATATAGTCCATAAACATTTTCAGTTTATAAAAGAAAGTACAATATGTCACATAGCAAGTTTTAGAATTGATGAACAAACAATAATAATTCATTAAGAGTAAATTTGGTCAAAAAAATCTGATAATAAACGGATAAAGACACAAATAATATTTTAACCCACTTTTGATTGAGAAACATTTTAAATACGTAGATCATGTCAAACTTTTATATATATATGTTTTGAGATCAATTTTGATCTCATACCAATTTTGGTATAGTGAATGTAGGAACCCAATTTAATCGTGATCTAAATATAAAAAAATAAATAAAATAAGGGAATCTAATTTATAAACTGAATATGATAAATATTAATTTTTATGGTTAAGTTGCAGAAAATCTGATTTTTTATGATATAAATAGTTTTTAAAAAATTATTCGGCTTAATTCGTCTTAAAACACTTCATATATTGTTCCTTAACGTATACAAATCAAATCTTAATAGAATCAAACTTAATAGAATATATTCCGTAAATCTTTTCCAATTTTTTTTTTTAAATAGAACACAATATCCCACATCATAAGTTGAACAATATTGTGTTATGCGAATATAATATTCTTCAATTGTTTTCATGGGTTGGATATTGTTACTTTTAAAATATAAATATTCTTAATTAGAACAATATTATGCTACGTGAATATAGATTAATTCGTTTAGAAACACTAATTTCAAGGGGTGGAAATTTAGATATCTATATTATTATTTGAGACTTCACATATGTATAGTATATGCACTATCATTTAAATAAAACCATATTTGAATGATATTGTGTTGTGCAATATTATGCTAGATATTCTTATTTTTATCATTTATGAATTAACTAAATGGACATAAATAATTTTTAAAAAAATATTAACTAAAACTTATTTAATATACGTCACCAAATAAAAAAGATTTTTAAAAAAAAATTCAAATATCAAAATTTTTAAAGAAGAAACAAAATCAGTACAAAACAATAATATATCTTGTGCGGGTTATGATATATTATCCACTTAAATTCCAGCCAAAGTCCAAATAAATGGAAACCTAATTGAGTTTAGCCCAAACCAACTAGTTCTCTAACCTGACGTTAAAGTACCTTTATGTCGTTATTTAAGTTAACCCATAAACACAAAGCACTAGTTTAACAGTTTGCAAGATGCAATATCAAATTAAAAGACTAAAGTTTAACATATAACACATATCAATAGTTTAACCATTCCCAAATCTTGCGATAAGGTTTTACAAAATATTTTTTGATCACTCGCATGACAATCGTGTCCATCTTACACATTTTAATTCAAAACTAATAGGTGAAAGAAGAAAATCAAAACTAATAATTAAACCATGTTACTAAATCCTAATAACTTTTAAACTTTTGAACTCATGTATAGTGTAAATGAATCACTTAACTCATGTATAGTGTGAATGTCTACCTAAAAGTTGTCTTCGCGAAATCAACAGCCTCTGCAGCAATTTCTTGTGGTCGGGTTCGCCGTCCAATCACCACTCCACCAAGCTAGCATGGGACGATGTCTGCAAGCCCAAGGAATTGGGAGGATTTGGTATTCGCAGGTTCGAAGATATTTCACTTGTTTTTTCACTCTCTATCATTTGGCGTTTAGTTTCAGGTACCAAACCGATATGGGCTTCTTGGATACAACGGCACCTACTACGACGATCTTCTTTCTGGGAAGTGAGACCTACGGCGCAAATCTTTTGGATTTGGCGTAAGCTCTTGTAATGACGTTAACAAGCTACTCGCCTCCTACGTTTCAATGTCCAGGACGGTGCTCGAGCATTGTTTTGGTTTGAGGACTGGACATCTTTAGGACCTCTTATATCTCTCACGGGTGACTCTGGTATTCGTGAGTTTGGTATCTCCCGTTCTGCTACTGTTGCAACCGCGGCACCCTCCTACACATGGTCTATCCGCCGGCCTCGGACTGTGTCTCTCCATCGTCTTCGTGACCATATCACTACTTTGCCTCCTCCCACACTCTCAGCCGGGTCCGATATTGCTCTATGGAATCATGGTGACAACTTATACAAACCGTGCTACTCCTCCTCCCATACCTATAAGTAGATAAGGCCTTCTTACCCCTCTATGACTTGGTCCAACATGATTTGGTTCCTGCAATCTATTCCTTGTTTCTTTTTTTATTGCTTGGCTTGCTGTTTTTGACAGGTTACAGACAGGACGTCGAATGCGATCCTGGGGAATTCACCAACCTTGCTTACTTTGCGGGGAACCAAATGAATCACGCGATCATCTCTTCTTCGCATGCCCGTTCACCTACACTATTTGGAGCACTATCACCCAGCCACTTATCACACCACATCCTTCAACATCATGGACAAAAACTCTTCATCACGTGCGCCAACCCTCATTGTCATTCCTGGACATAATTCTCCTTCGGCTCTCCTTCCAGGTCACGATCTACACCATCTGGCGAGAGCGCAATGGCCGACGCCATTCTTCTCCTCCTCATGACACCACCTACCTCATTCGACAGATTCTGCACACCATCACCAACCGGATCACCAGCTTAGACTATGATCCCCTTTACATTCCCTCCGCCAACGTTGGGCAAATATCCATTCCAGATGACTCGTATGTTTCTCTTTTATTGGCTTATACTTGATCTCGTCCTTTTGGTGGTGTTTCGATGACTGTACTCTTTTTCTTGATACTAGTTTTTCCACTGGATTTTCTAGTATAAGGTTTTAACGAGGCACCATCTAAACACAAACCACACCAAAGGACCGCCCAACTTTGTTCTATTTTATTTTCATTTTCTTTCTTTCATTCTTTTGTATTTCATTGATACTCTCCTTTTCTGATTAATAAATTTAACATTCAATCAAAAAAATATCATAAATTTTTTAATCTGGAAATTTTTCATATTCTACATGATTTTTTAAATCATGGTATTTGGAACTATTATTTTATAATATTTCATATTATATTTTAGTTATAATATTTAATTTGAAAATTCTAAAAATATTTAATCTAAGGGATTGATTATTAAAGATGGTGATTTGTAGACTTTTACCGTACATCTTTTACGTTAAGTTTTTTAGAAATAAAAACGGTAAGTTTCATCTTAAATATCAAAAAAGTTTAAGTGGTAGTCAAAATTATCATAACAATAGCTTCTAATATTAATTTTTTTTTTTCAAAAATATAAATTTATATGCTAATGTTATTTATTTATTCTATTTAAATATTAAACTCAGTTAATATAACATAAATATTTATAATTTAAAAGTACTTTTTTATAAGGCAGAACTAAACTTGATTTTCAACCAAAGGCATGTTAGTTCTTTGGCTATCATGCATATTATAAAGAGAACAAAACATTGGATGTGAAAACCAACGTCTCAATTTCCAAACATATTATCTTTCATGATCTAATTTTTCGTTTGTGGTCACTTCTCTTTATGATACATCAAAATATTTCTTTCCATATCTTGCCTCATGCGTTCATATACGTTATCTATCAAAACATTTTGGTGATAAATTTTCTTATACGCACCAAAAGAAAATATTTGCAGAATTATGTTTGTCCGTCTACCAATTCTCTTTATATATTATCTACTTTTCTATCTTATGATAAATTTTCGTTAGAGAATTCTTCTTTCATTAACTCTCTCATTAGAATTTCGGAACCCCACACTTTCACTAAAGTAAATAAATCTAAAGGGTGGTGCAAAGATATGGATGAGAAGTTTAGTTCTTTATAAGGTCTTGACACTTGGAAATTTTGTTCTTTACCACAAGGTAAGAAACTTGTAGGATATGAATGAGTTACAAATTAAAGCTTTGTGAATATGATAGTTTAGAAATATATAAAGTTTGTTTAGTTGTCAAATGTCACACTCAAAGAGAGAGTATAGAATTTGTTGACACACTCTCTCATGTAGCCAATATGGTTATTGTCAAAATGCTATTTGCTATACATGCTAATAAGCAATGATTTCTTCATCAATTGGATATTTCTAATTCCTTTTTGAATGAAAAATTGACAGCATATTTATATGAAGCTCCCACCTAGCGATGCTTCACAAAAATGTGTCTTTCTGCCATCAAATCTTGTTCTTAAATTGAAAAGTCCATTTACGGTCTAAAACAAACCTCCAGAAAATGGTTTATCAAGTTTTCCTCAACTTTATTATCACTTGGTTTTCAAAAGATTAATGGTGATCATACATTGTTCTTCTACTCTGGTTCAATAGGTTTTTATCATTGTTCTTGTATATGTGGATGACATCATTATTGTAAGTACTATAAGATAAGAGACTTTAGAGTTTATTGTTAATCTCACGAAGAATTTTAAATTGTGGAATTTTGGTTAACCAAAGTATTTTGAGGACTTGAGATTGCTAGATCTTCTAAAGGCATATCCATCTGTCAACAAAATATATTCTTGAATTGTTGATGAATATGGTTTATTAGGATGAAAGTCTTCATTTTGTTCATTGGATTTGAGTAATAAACTATCAATAGATTCATGAGAACTTTTGCAAGATGCAGAACCTTATTGTAGAGTATTTGGCAAACTTATTGTAGGGTATGGGCCCAAACTTTCCAGGCCCATCAAGACCAGGCCCGCAAAGCGAGAAGGACGAAGTGAAGGTCCATCGCGCCGAATCGCCGAGGCGCGTGGTACGCCGACACAACAGTACACCTAGCCTCCCCCTAGCGCGGTGAATAGTGACCTACGAGCTAAACTGGCGGATGAACAGAGCGCCTAGCTAACCACCCGCAATGATGACAAAACTAGTATAAATAAGGAGCAACACCAAAGCGAAAAGGGGTTGGAAATTAGAGAGAGAAAGATTTAGAGAGAAGTCAGACCTCCGAACGACAACCTGAGCTTACTCCGCACAACATTTCGACGACCTGAGCTTTTCATTGGAGCTTCTTCAACGAACTGAACTCTTTTTGTAAGAATCGTTAAGCGCGTCGGGATTGTCGACGCGCCTCTCAGTGTCAAGTTGTAACCATTCTTTATCAAATACGAACTCGAATCTTCGGATCAACGATCCTAGATTCAACACTAGGAACATCGATGGAGGTATACATCAACGATTTACTGGGAACATCGATGGAGGTATACATCAACGATATGCTCGTCAAGTCCTTATCCAAGACGGACCACATCGAGCACCTACGCTCCTGCTTCGCAATCCTCAACAAATACAAAATGAAGCTTAATCCCACCAAGTGTACGTTCGGCGTAACCTCCGGCGAATTCCTCGGGTACATCGTCACCCAAAGAGAAATAGAAGAAAATCCGAAGCAGATCAAGACGCTTATCGACCTACCTTCGCCGAAGAGCACGCGAGAAGTCCAACATCTGACGGGGCGTGTCGCCGCACTTAACCGATTCATCTCTAGATTGACGAACAGGTGCCTCTTGTTCTACCAATTGCTACGCGGCAACAAGAGATTCGACTCGGACGACAGATGCGAGCAAGCATTCAAAGAACTAAAAATATATCTATCCATGTCGCCTATACTAGCGAAGCCTGAAGACGGAGAGACGCTCTATCTCTACATATCGGTATCCACTACGGCGGTCAGCGGTGTGCTCGTCAGAGAGGACCGCGGCGAACATCGACCGATATTCTATACCAGCAAAATCCTCGACGGCGCGGAAGTTCGTTATCCTACCTTAGAAAAGTTGGCCTACGCCATCGTTATCGCGGCGCGCAAATTACGACCCTATTTCCAGTCCCACACCATGGCAGTCCTGACGGCCCAACCCCTACGCGCCATTCTTCACAGCCCAAGCCAGTCAGGACGAATGGCGAAATGGGCCATCGAGCTAAGCGGATATGATATCGATTTCAGGGGACAAACAAGCGCGAAATCTCAAGTGTTGGCAGATATTATCACCGAGCTACCACCAGAATTGATCGAAGGCGCCGAGGCCCCTCGAGTATGGATGCTGCACGTCGATGGATCCTCTTATTCAGGAGGATCAGGAGTTGGGATACGCCTGGAGTCTCCGAAAGGCGAGGTACTGGAACAATCTTTTCACCTCGGATTTAACGCGTTGAATAACGAAGAAGAGTATAAGGCGATCATAGCAGGGCTCAAACTGGCTAGGGGCATCAGAGCAACCCAGATCCAAGCGTTATGTGACTCATAGCTCGTCGCGAGCCAATTCACGGGGGACTACGAGGCCAAAAGCGAAAGGATGGACGCGTACCTCCGCGTAGTTCAACACTTAGCAAGGGAACTGGAATACTTCAAAATTGTCAAGATTCCAAGGAGCAAGAACAAAATAGCAGACGCACTAGCAACGATAGCTTCAGCTAGTGACTCGAACCTACGCCGCACCATCCCGGTTGAAGAGATCCAGAAACCCAGCATAAGCCCAGACTTCGTCCATTTCATCAATGACCACGACATCGCAAAAGACGACATCGAATTTGGAGCCGATCATGAAGTCCCGACTACCGACTGGCGCGATGAAATCAAGTTGTACATAGCCGACAGAACCAAACCTGAAGACAAATGGACAACGAGGCGACTAAAGGCGAAGGCTGCTCACTACATAATGATGGAAAGACACCTACTGAGGCGCGATACAACAGGCATCCTGCTCACTTGCCCCAGCCCCGAGGAGACATAGCGCATCATCAGAGAAAAACATGACGGTGCAGGAGGTAATCACTCTAACGGACGCACCCTGGCGCTAAAGATCAAGAAACACTGAAATTTCTAGCCCACCATGGTTGCGGATTACCACAAGTACGCCTTAAAGTGCGAACAATGCCAACGACACGCCCCCAATGTCCATCAACCAACAGAGCTCCGGCGCAGCTCGGCATCACCATACCCTTTCATGCAATGGGCGATGGATATTGTCGGGCTGATGCCATCATCACGTGGTCGGAAATACCTCCTCATCATGACATACTATTTCACTAAGTGGGTCGAAGCCAAATCCTACACCGAGATACACGACACCTAAGTGCAGACCTTCATCTAGAAGTACATCATCGGCAGGCACAGACTACCCTACGAGATCGTCACAAACAATGAGACGCAGTTCTGTTCACACCAGTTCGAAAACTTCTGCGCGAAATGGAGAATTTGGCTCAGCCATTTGACGCCCTGGTACCCCCAAGGGAATGGCCATGCAGAAGCAACCAACGAGACCATCGTCGATGGTTTGAAGAAGAGACTAGAGAAGAAGAAGGAACTTTGGGCCGACGAGCTAGACGGAGTACTTTGGTCGCACAAAACAACGCCGAGACGAGCGATGAACCAAACCCCATTCACTCTGGCCTACGACATCAAAGCCACGACCGACTCGACGAGGCTGAAAAAAGTCGCGATAAAGCCCTGCTACGTATCCAGAATTATCAGCAAGCCGCGACATGATACTACAACAAAAACGTGCACATCCGACGATTCAGAGAAGGCGACCTGGTCCTGCATCACGTCTTCGACAACACAAAAGAATACAGAGCAGGGAAGCTCGGCGTAAAATGGGAAGGATCCTATCAAATAACAAAGATCGTCAAACCCGGCGTCTACCAGCTGGCCGACTTAGACGGAACCATGCAGCCACGCTCCAGGAACGCACGTCATCTCAAACTCTACCACTACTAACTCAGGTATTGACGCACCACGAAATACGACTGGCTTGATCCCTCTATAATGGGTAC
>OVBE01014686.1:581-11921 GCA_900406425.1 Iberis pinnata | reverse complement strand
AATCGAAGCGGTATCTTCAACCAAATCTGGAAATTGAAAGTGCAGGAACGAGTGAAACTCTTTCTCTGGCAGGTAGTACATGGTGTAGATCTAACTAATAAGGAAAGGTTTCGAAGAAAGATGAGTGTATCAAATGGTTGTGATCTATATAGAGGAGATGAAGAATCACTTATTCATGTAATCCGAGATTGTCCGGCAGTTACGAGGATTTGGCGTAGATTGGTCCCGATACAAAAACATCAATCTTTTTTTAACCAATCCTTATTAGATTGGCTCTACACGAACTTGGAGAAAGGCACTTGGTCAACTCTATTTTCTATTTTTATTTGGTGGATTTGAAAGTGGAGATGTGGATATGTGTTTGGTGGAGTTGGAAAATGTAGAGATAGGGTCAAGTTCCTTAAAGAACAGGCGCATGATACATTGAAGTCTTATTTACTTCTACAAAAATCCAAGACCGGTTCATCAGAGAAGTGAATTAATGGTGGGGTGGAAGAGACCTAGACATTCTTGGGTTACAGTAAACACATATGGTGCTTCAAGAGGTTGCTCCCAACTGGCTTCAGCGGGTGGGGTAATTAGAGATGAGTTTGGTTGTTGGAAAGCCGGGTTTGCTCTCCATATTGGTAGTTGTTCGGTAACATTGTCAGAATTGTGGGGAGTATATTATGGTTTACTAATTGCGTGGGAAAGTGGATTTAGGAGAGTAATTTGTGAAGTTGATTCGAGAAGCGTGGTGGAGCTTCTACATTCTAGGCTATGTAGTTCTCATCCGTCTTCGTTCCTGGTACGCTTGTGCCAAGGCTTTTTATCAAGAGATTGGGTGGTTAAAGTTGTTCATATTTATAGACAAGCTAATAGGCTAGCAGATTGTTTAGCTAACTTAGCTTTTTCTCTTCCTTTAGATTTTCATAGTTTTAATAGTGTGCCAGTGGATGCTTCTTCGATTTTTAATGAAGATGTAAATGGGACCTTATTCCCACGAACTGTTTGCTTCTGATTTTTTTATTCATTAATAAAATTGTAAGGGTTTTTCGCCCTACTCATACAAAAAATAATAATCAATATGAATACATCTAATGAATCAACACACCAATAAGGTAAAGAAGTGCCAACAAAAGAAAAAACAATATTACGATCACGTGATTGTTTAGCTAATAAATCAGCTCTAGAGTTCAAAACCAACTGTTGATACATTAACTGAAAGTCTGCATATTGACTTCGAATTGTAGAAAACTCTTGTAACTCCACTTTGAAAACAGGCCACTCCGACGGAGCCAAAACCATTTGCGTCAACTCGATGGAATCAGTCAGGAAAACACAACAAAATCTTCCTTTTGATCTCAATGTCTTCATCGCCCAGAGTAAGCTAGGAAGTTCTGTATGTAGAGGAGATTAACATCGCAAATAAGCCTTCATCCCCAAGATGTCCATTGAACCATCTTGAAGTTGTAGTACCCATCCTATGCAGCATGTACGACTACCTTGTTTCCATGAGCCGTCAATAAAACAAACCACTGGGCTATTATCCCAAAATGACATACTTATATTCGTATCTATGTTCCCCTGAGCTCTATTATAACCATCAGAAATCTGTGATCGTTCATTTGCCAAAAACCATTCCCGAGATTCTGTCTGCGCCAGTTGAACAATTTCCGGCGAAGATTGTTTTTGTCCCCGATATACTACCGCATTGCACGCTTTCCAAATAAACCAAATTAGCTATACAAAGATGGAAATCGGTTCGTCCATGCTCACCGCTGAAGATCCTCTCATTATGAGATAATATAAATTTCTGAATAAGCTCATCGAGGGGGATTCCCATTCTCAAACGCAATATTTGCGAGAGCGCAACATTGTCGAGCAGGCTGGCATGTAAAACGAACGTGTTTGATCGATTCACCTTGTAAACCACATTGCGAACATGATGTTTCCACCTGGATTTTCCGTGATTGTAATCGATCATATACTGGAACAGCGCCTGACACCACTTGCCACAAGAACATCTTCATTTTTGCCGGAGCAGAAAATTTCCAAATTTTCTCCTTCAACGGATTAACTGATGGTTCCTGAATCAAATCTAAGGAAAGCTCATCATTATCAATCAAGAATTGATAGCCAGATTTAACCATATATTGACCGGATTTTGTATACCGCCAACAAAAATCATCTTCTACCTCTTTCGAGGGCCTAATATTTAGTATCGCTGCCACGTCCATTGGATCTATAATATGTTCCATCATTTGATGATTGCACATAATATTCTTAGGAATTAATAAGTATGCCACGGATAGTTCGGCATTTGACAGAGTTACCCTGGGTTTAGGTGGACGATCGAGACCCCCTGGTAACCAATCTGTCCATACCTTGATTGTATGACCAATTCCAACTATTCGTCGATTACCTCGTTGGAAATTAAGAATAGTGTTCCATATGCTGCACCAACCATATGAAGGTTGGTATGGCCTATTTGCCTCAAATGGAGATTTTCCACGGAAATACCGCCCATGTAGCGTTTTGTCTAAAAGTGATTGTGGATACTGATGTAGCCTCCATAGTTGTTTTTCCAATAATGCCTGATTGAATTTCTCAAGGTCTTTGAAACCTAGACCACCCCGATATTTTGGTAAGCACATCTGATCCCAGGCGACCCAATGTATTCCTCTGGAATTGGAAGTAGAATTTCACCAGAAATCCGCAACTGCACTTGCCAGTTTCCTTAAAAGATGTTTCGGTAGTTTGAAACAAGACATCACATCGGTCGGTAAGGCTTGTGCGACTGATTCCTAATCGATGTTGCAGTAATATACGATCCTGGCTCGACAATTTCTTACCAAAAATAATTGTTGATTTATCAAAGTTAATATACTGCCTTGATGCTTGACCATATAGTTTAAGGATATGAGCAACCCATCTTCCCGCAAAACCCATCTTAAGAAGGGTTGCACGTAGAAAACACCATTCGACTCTATCATATTCTTTACTCATGTATGTTTTTATTTCCATAAAGCCTTTCACACACCCCGATTTTGAATGTAATGCATGGAACGCCTCCTGTGCAAGAAGTATATTATCCGTTATAAGGCGACCGGACACAAAGGCCGACTGGGGCTCAAAGACCAAATAAGGGATAATACCCTTAAGCCTTTGACACAATAACTTAGAAATAATCTTATAGAAGACATTACATAAACGATAGGACGGAACTCCGTCATTGCCCGCGGTCTTTTTCGTTTTTGGAATTAAACAAATATGGGTTTCATTTAAACGGGGATCTAGAATACCCGTTGACATGAAATCACGGACCATCGTAATTATGTGCTTACCCACAATGTGCCAAAATTGTTTATAAAAAGTGTCGTCATTCCATCCGGTCTCGGTGATTTCTCCAGGTGTAAAGCAAACACTGCTTCTCTCACTTCCAAGTAAGAGACTTGTATCATCAAAATATCATTCATTTCCCATGTCACTATCCTGTCAATAGAAGCTAATGCCAATTGCAAATCCCCTGTATTTGAAGCTTGAAAAATAGAGTTAAAATAATGAACCGCCTCAACTACAATATCAGCTTCCTTTTCAACCAAATTCCATTAGATGAGCATAGACCTGAAATACGATTGCGTTCTCGTCGCTGTTTCGTTGATGCGTGAAAAAATTGGTATTTTTATCACCCTCTTTTAAGCATGCCACTCTACTTTTTTGTTTTCAAAAAATCTCCTCATCTAAGAATGCTCGCCGTAATTGAGCGGAAAATTCGGCAATTTTCCTCCGGGCTGGACGAATCAGTAGGTATTGCATTATCGAGTTTTTCCTGAAAACTTTCTAATAGAATGCCAGAATTGGCATTGACGGATCTTCTCCATTTTGAAATCTGTCGACGACATAATTTTACCCTATCACCCAGAAACATCTGAAAAGATGAGTTTGACCCTTGCCAACCTTGTCTGATAATTTGTTCAAAATTTGGCTGAGAAAGCCATCGTTTGTCGTATGAAAAAGGATCGGTCGATTGCCTGATCCCATAAACCACAAGTATTCTGCATGCGACCATGTAAACATATCGAATCAATCTTCATTACCCATAACTCTATCCAGACGACATCTGACCGTATTTTGTCCTCGACGACCTACCTAGGACAAACTATTTCATGTGTAAGAAAAGTCCATCATGCCACAACATTGCCTCATTAATCAAAATCGAGAAAAGAACTCTCACTACATGTACGACCACCTTGTTCTTCATGATGGTCTACAATATCATTAAAATCGCCAATAATTGCTCATGCTCTTGATCGGTTTTCACTAATTCATTTCAATCTTTCCCACACTATATCGCGTTTAGAATGTACACGATGACCATAAACGAAAGAGATAAAAGTTTTATTCCCATCCAAAGAGACCAAGGTATCGATTACATTTTTATTATGAATAAGAACTTGAACATTAAATTCTTTTAAAGGAAAAAGGGCTAATCCCCCGCTAAGACCAGAAGGGTCAACAGTAAATAAAAAATCATATCCTAAATGAGCTTGAAGATCTTGTAGAAACTCACGCTTCTGCTTTGTCTCCATCAGAAAGAGAAGGCCCGGAAAAATCGTATGCCGAATTTCTCGTAACCTTCGAACCGCCAAGAAGCTACCCGCCCCTTGACAGTTCCAACTCAAAATCATTTAACCATTTTCCTGGAGATGTTCCTCAACCACCTGACCTAAAATCAACTCAGATTCCTTTACCAGCGGTAAAGCCATCTCTGAGCAGGATGCAAGCATCTCTTTCTAAAGATCCGGGTTTCCAAGGAAGTGAGAAGCCTTAACCTTCAACCTTGAACCGTGAAAAGTGGAATGACCAATCTTCTTTTTAACTTGCAATGCCTTTGTTAAAAAAAAACAACTTTTCTTTCACCATATTTTTTCCCATCTCGGTTTAGAGCCTTCCTACGCAAACCGGACTCCATACCAATAGCTAGCCGAGACTCCTGTTGAGATCCGATTTTCCCAGCTATAAAAATCGGTAGAGTAATGTTACTAAAATCATCATCAAAATTCACGAATTGATTCAAGGCTTCATCCTTAAGAAACTCAGCATTCCCCCCATAATTAGCTAAGCCCAAATGAAAGCCAGAAATTTCTCCTACTTCTAAATCCAGGCCCAACCCATTTAAATCATCAGCCCAACCTCCATTCAATATCACAGTTTCGTCCACCATATGGGCTTTGCCCTCTATGCGAGAATCCTGGACCCGGCCCAGCTGGCCCATATTATCAGTTTACTTCGAAAATAGCCTCATATTATCAATTTTTTTTGCTAACTTAAACTTATATCAATAGCTAACAAATACATCATCCTCCAAAAGTAATTGCTGTAATAAAAAATTAGGAACATAATAGAAAGTGAATAAAGAGTTGCTTCTAAGTTGATTCCTAGCTAGTAAATCTGAACATCTATTAGACTTTCGGTTAATCCAACTAAATTGGACAACTTTAAACTTCTTTACCCACCAAAGAACTTCTCTCATCCAATTTGTCATGCCAAAAGAAATCTGTTCACCCATTAATAACTTCTGTAATAATTGATTATCTCCCTCAAAACATACTCTTCTATAGCCTCTTAGCCAAGCTTGTTGCATAGCCATGACTAATGCTTGAGATTCAACCTCAATGACACTATGAACTAGATGACCAGAAGCTTGATCTGCGCCTTTAAATGATCAAATAGAGTCATGTATTATCCATTATGTCGTGGCTAGAACAGTTGTGCTAGCAAAGCCTGCATCGAAATTGACATTTATCCAATTAGGTTGTGGTCTGCACCATTCTGACTTTTTTAATCTGCCATTGCTATCTCCTCTCTCTCCTAATGAACCTGAATCTTTATCTGGATTTGTTGATAACCAAGTTTCAGCCTCCAAACCTGCAAAATGTAAAATACTTTCCCAAGGTAGCTTCTTTTGTTTGTAAAGTAAATTGTTTCTATCTTTCCATAAAAGCCAGAGCACATATATAGGTAAATATCTAGTTCCAAAGCTTTCATTTGGTGAATTCCATTCAAGCAATACTAATAACTTATCTTCAAAACTAACATATGGATCAAGTAAGTCAAGAGCAGTTGTATTAATTTCATTCCACTCATCACTAGTTTCAGGACATTGAAAAAATATGTGATTAAGTGTTTCTACTTGATTACACCGAGAGCATAATCCTTGTGTAACAAGATGTCTTCTCCTTAGTTCAATACCTATAGGAATTATATTGGTTAACACACGCCATAACAAATGTTTAATCTTAGATGGAATATTACTCTTCCAAATTTTCTATTTTAACATAAGAGTGGAATCATAATTCAAAATATTTAAGCTAGAAGGCTCTATATGTGATGCAACTCAATAACCATATTTAACACTATAGTCCCCATTAGGAGTATAATGCCAACCAATTGCATTTGTACAATCATCTCTAGTCAGTTTCATAGCTATAACTATATGAAAATCATTTGTATCTATTAACTCATGAACTTTTTGATAATCCCATGTTCATGTGCATGTATTGATCAACTCAGCTACCTTTTAATCAGTAGCTAAGTCTTGAGTTTTCTTTCTGGGGGGTCTTGGAGGATGTAATGGGAGCCAATTATCCTCCCATAGCCTTGTAGCATGTGCATTCCCTATCAATACTCGGAGTCCCTTTTGTAACAGTTCCCTACCAGCCAGTATGGATTTCCAACCAAAAGAACATTGAGTGCCTTGTGTTGCATTAAGCATGTGTCTTCTAGCATAGTATCATCCTTTCATTACTTGTGCTAGTAAATAATGAGGATACTTAATAAGTCTCCAACATTTTTTGGCTAAAAGAGCTTGATTGAACAACTCAATGTCTTTAAAACCAAGTCCTCCTTCTTTCTTAGGGACAATGACTTTATCCCATTACAGCCAATGCATAGACCTATGAGAACTATTATTTTGCCACCAATAATGAGCTTAGCTTTATTTATTTATGCACAAATTCCTTTTGGAAGTTGGAAACAAGACATTGAATAAATTGGCATGGCCATACCAAATGATTTTAACAGTATTTCTTTACCAGCTTGACTGAGAAACTTATTACTCCATCCCTATGTTCTTTGTTTTATCTTTTCAACAAAATATTGAAAAAATCTATTTTCTTCCTCCCAAATTGCTCAGGAATCCTAAATACTTACCACAACCCCCAACATTATGAATATTGAGAATATTTCTAACTCTAGTTTTCATATCATATTGGACTTTACTACCAAAAGTAATTGCTGATTTCACTAAACTAACCATTTGACCTGATGCCATTTCATAACTATGCAGAATATTTTTAATAGCAATGGCTAAGGATACATTTGCTTGACAAAAAAATAAGGAGTCATCTGCAAATAGCAAATGAGTTATTGTCGGGCTTTGATTACTTATTTTTAGTCCTCTGACCTGCTTCCTCAAAGCTACTTTCTTTAACATTTGGCTGAGAACCTCAGAGCAAAGAATAAACAGATAAAGAGACAAAGAGTCTCCTTGTCTTAAGCCTCTTTCAGGTTTGAAGTATTCCTTTGGTGAGCCATTAATAAGGATAGAGAATGTGACAGACTTAATGCATGACATGATCCAATTAACCCAAATAGAGTGAAAACCTAACTTCCTAAGAGAGCCTTCCACAAAACTCCATTCCAATCTATCATATGCCTTAGAAATGTCTGTTTTTAAGGCCATAAAATACTTAGAACACCTACGTCCAACTTTCAGACTATGATACAATTCATGAGCTAACAAAACATTTCTCAGTTATCATACGATGTGGTATAAAAGCAGCTTGCTCCTCTGAGACTATACTATTGAGGAAAGTTTTAATCTATTAACTAAAATCCTAGAGATAATCTTGTAACTCACAGTACAAAGGGATATGGGTCTGAATTCTGACATTCTTAGAGAGCTATCTACTTTTGGTATTAAACAAATATTAGTGTGATTCATACCTTCCTTAACTATACATGAACTAAAGAAATTCTTAACCATTCCAAATATTTGGGGATGGCCATCTTCCCAACAAGCCTGATAAAATTCTCCTGTAAATCCATCAAGGCCTGAGGCTTTTGAGGGACCAAAAGAACACACTGCTTGTTTAATCACATCCAGAGAAACTGGTTTAATGAGGTCATTATTCAATTCTAAAGACACTTGAATTGGCAAATCATCCAGTATAGCATGTTGATGTATATAGTTAGGATGGTCACTCTTATAAAGATTTCTAAAGTAATTCCCTGCTACTTTACCTATTTCTGCATCTTTCCTTTGTAAATTCCCATTATGGTCCAAAATAGCATGGATTTTATTTCTTGCTCTTCGTGTTTTAGTTGAAGCTAAGAAAAAATTCGTATTCCTATCACCACACTTCAACCATGTATTTCTACTTTTGGTTTTCCAGTACATCTCTTCATTTTGGTAAGCAAGATTCAAATCTTTACGAAGATTCCGAATTTGCAGAGTAGAACCACCATTAAGAATGGTGTGATTTAATAGTCCTTTAAGTATGAGAATATCTTCTTTTGAATTACTCATATTATCTCTTTTCCATTTAGTGATTGAGGCTCTGCATTTACTTACTCTATGAGACCAGGATAAATTATTATTAGTTCAACTGGTCCTTATTAACTCTTTAAAGCCTGGTCTAGAAAGAATTCTGCCATCAAACTTGAAGAAACCTCTAGGAATAAAATGCTATGTGTCAATAGTTGTAACTACAAGCCTATGGTCGCTAACTCCTATTTCTAAAAATTCAGCCGAGATAACAGAACAAAATGAGAAAGCTAAGGGATTAGCTATAGCTCAATCTAAACAATAGTACACATCATGGCCTCCTCTTTTTCCATGCCATGAAAACTTATTTCCTATATAGTTAATGTCTTCAAAGTTACATGTGTGATATAATTGTCTAAAATTTGTGAATGTTCTCTATTGTCTTACAATACCACCATGTTTTTCACTGTTATAACGGATTTCATTAAAATCTCCAATTGCTAACCAGGCTCCATATCTGGTTTGGGAATTTTCTTTTAACTTATCCCAAGTATGGTATCTAAGTTATTGAATTGTGTTACCATAGACACAAGACAAATAGAAACTAGATTCATTACTTTCAAGATTAACATCACCAAGATTAGCAGAAGCAAATAACACAGAAAAATTAGTTACAGACTTCCACATTACTACCAAAACACCACTACGACCTCCAGGGGGGACAATAAAACTACTTGAAAACCTAAATCTTTAACAACATTTTCAACATAACTGGATTGTTGTTTGGTCTCCATTAGGTAAATGATATCCGGGAGATGTTTCCTATTCATCTCCTTTAGATGTCGAACTGCGAGGTCATTACCTAGACTCTGCAGTTCCAACCTATTATCTTCATTGAAAAGGTGGTGGATTTGGGCCCACCGCACCTCTAATTGTTCCAACACCATCTTCCACCTCCTTTCTCATTGTCATCTCAACACCATTAACAATGTGATCTCCATTCTGATTGCTAGTATCACCAACTTCCATAAAATTCCTCTTCCTACCAACAACTCCAGTTTTTGTGTTCATCCTATCACCAGAGAGAGCTTCCGAAGCTGGTTCCATATCCCATTCAGCAGAGAACATATTCTGCATTGGTCTCTGTTCAATGATCTCCTGATGCTCAATCTCTGGAACTGGATTCAAGTTAACTTGATTGTGGTTTCTTAACTCTTGGATTTCATCCATGATCTCCTCCCCTAAATCAGCTGCTTGGGCATGTGCATTGAGTTGGGCTGCATGATCCTCCTCAGGATCTATCTCCTCAATGACAATCCCACCATTTCCATTATTCCCCGGGTTATCATCAGAATCACTACTATCATCCCCAGCCTCTTGGTTAAGTCCACCCTTCTGGATTAAGCAGGCTCCAGAATCATGAGTTAACCTCCCACATGCTACACAGAAACCCCTAAGTATCTCATACCTTAGAGACAGAACTGTGTTTTCACCAATTGAGAATTGAAAGTTTTGTTGAAATTTTAAAGGGTCATCTATATTCCAGTTCAATCTTACCCATACAAACTCCACCTTGAATCATTCACTGAATCAAAATCCACTTCCAAAAGGAATCTAAGAGCTCTCCCAATAGCTGTAATAACTTGTTTGTTCAAGAACTGGAAAGGAATCCCACGTATCTGGACCCAAAATGGGATGAATTGTAGATCAAAGGGTGAGATAGTAGGAGACCAACGCACCAATACCAACATGCTGTCCGCAAAAGCCCAAGGATCCCTCCTCAGGACATTCTCCATAGACTCCTACGATGGAAAGATGAACTGGAACCAGCGCCCCTCAATTATCCGACCATGGACCATACCAGCAAGACCCCAATTTCGAGGCATTGAGGCAACAATTGCTCTTAAATTATGCTTCATGTGCATTAGAGGGCGTCCTATTAAGCTAAAACGATTATAAGCCATTGCTTGATCAAGCAAGGCAGAGGGAAGGGCAATAGGGGATCATGAATTCCAAGATCAATATCTTGAATCCCATGACCAATGTTTTCCACAATTGGTAATCGGAGAATTTGGTGTACATTGAAGGTGTAAAGATTTGGAAATTTGAAAGAAAGCAATTGAAAATCATAGAAAAGACTTGTGAGAAGCAGAATTCGAATCTAAAGCAATGCAGATGACGAATATGGCCAGATAAAACATCATTGCAGATCGTGTGATCCATAATGGCGATAACCGACTGAGTGCTCCACGATTCCGAAAAAAGCGTAACCACGCCGTCTTCAAATTCAACTGCCGATTCCAACAAGAGCAACCGGCGTTTAGATAACCATCACCGAAAAATCAGCGAAATTGTCGCTTGTGTAATCAGTCATTTTAACCATTATGTGTCTTAATTCCAATTTATATTTTTATTTACTTAATGTTTTGGTAATTGGATCAAATAACAATTGATTTTATGACAAAAAAATAGGATATAATATACGTTAAGAAAAATGTGATTTATCGTAGTTAACAAAAGAAAATCATAACCTTCTCTATATAATAATTAATATTATAAATTAGTAATTTTTTTGTTTGATCGAATCAAAAAATTAGGGTAGAAATTAACAAAATAATAAAGTATAAGAGNACAATGTTTAATATCGCTTAATTGGTGGCATTGTTCATCTTAAGCTCTTCATTCTCCTGAAGCAATGTATCGATCCTTGACTGGAGTATACTAATGTTAGTCTCTGCAATCATCAATTCAAACTTAAAAGTTTCTCTTTCAACAGACATGATATGATGAATCTCTTTTTGGAGATCATT
>OVBE01014685.1:0-11921 GCA_900406425.1 Iberis pinnata | reverse complement strand
TAATACAGTTGATCTCTTCTGTCTATTACATCCCTGGACTTAAGAACAATCTGCTGATTGTTGGTCAAATGCAGCAGAAGGGACTAAGGATCATTATTGAAGATGATAAGTGTGAGATTTGGCACAAGGGGCAGAAACGTGTGACTATGGAGTCCTCAATGTCAGTAAACAGAATGTTTGATGTCTATGCATCAATTGTGAGAAGAGATGAACCACCAGAAGTGAAATGCCTGCAAACAACAACTAAGACATACAACACAATATGGCACAAAAGATTTGGACACTTAAGTGAGGACTTCAAGAACTAAGTGACAAGAACATGGTAATTGGGCTGCCAAAGCTCAAAATATCAGAAGAAGTGTGTGAAATCTGCATGAAGGGGAAGCAGATTAAGACAATTATTCCAAAACAAAGTCTGTGGAAGGCAAGCAGAAGGTTGGAATTGGTACACAGTGATCTGTGTGGACCAATTACACCAGCATCTGAAAGTGGAAAGAGGTACCTAATCAACTTTATTGATGATTTTAGCAAAAAATGTTGGACTGTGTTTTTGTCTGAAAAATCATAAGCATTCAGTGCCTTTAAGGATTTTAAGGTTGCTGCAGAACGTGAAAGTGGAGAAATGTTAGTTTGTCTAAGAACAGACAGAGGAGGTGAGTTTAACTCAACCATATTTCAAGACTATTGCAGAGAAAAGGGGATAAAAAGGCAGCTGACAACATCATACACCCCACACCAGAATGGTGTTGCGTAGAGAAAGAATAGAACTATTCTTAACATGACAAGATGCATGTTGCTTGGAATGAATGTGCCAACCAGGTTTTGGCCAGAAGCTGTGCAATACTCAGTCTATATCCTAAACAGGAGCCCAACAAAAGNCTGAACAGGAGCCCAACAAAATCTTTAGATGGTATCACACCATCTGAGAAATGGAACCAGCACAAGCCATCTGTGGAACATTTGAAGGTATTTGGCAGCATTGCCTATGTGTTAATCCCTTATGAAAGAAGAATCAAACTGGATGAGAAAAGTGTGACTTGTGTGATGTTTGGAGTCAGCAAAGAATCAAAGGGGTACAGATTGTTTGATCCAGTCAACAAAAGGATCATTACTAGTAAAGATGTTGTATTTGATGAGAGCAAGAAATAGAACTGGGAAGCTAATGTAGAAGACAAAGAAATGGTGTGGGAAGGAGTATTTGAGGATGAAGAAGTACAGACTCACAACAATAATGAATCAGGGGAAGAAGAAGCAGTATTGGAAGAAGAGAATGATGATGGGAATAATGGGAATAGTAGTGAACAAACTGCTGGGGGAGAAGAAAATGTAAATACTCAAAGAGAAGCTGGAAAAGGTAGTGAAAGACTAAGAAGAACTGGAAGGAATGTACAACAACCAGTATGGATGAAAGACTTTGTCTGTGGAGGAATGGCCATGTTTATAGAAGAGATTGATGATGAAATGGTGGCACTGTTTGTTGGAGAGAATGATCCAGAAAAATTTGAAGAAGCTGTTAAGCATGAGAAATGGAGAAAGGCAATGGAAAGTGAAATGAAATCCATTCAAGAAAACAACACATGGGATTTGGTTCAACTACCAGAACATGCAAAGGTAATAGGGGTCAAATGGGTTTTCAAAACCAAGTTTAATGAGAAAGGAGAGATTGACAAATTTAAGGCACGCTTGGTTGCAAAAGGCTTCCATCAAACACAAGGAGTGGACTTCTATGAAGTCTTTGCTCCGGTTGCAAGATGGGACACAATAAGACTGATTCTTGGTGTGGCAGCAAGCAATGGTTGGAGTGTATTCCAACTAGATGTGAAGAGTGCATTTCTTCAAGGAGATTTGCAGGAGAATGTATATGTTGAACAACCTGCTAGTTTTGTTTTGAATGATGAAAGGGACAAGGTGTATAAGCTCAACAAGGCCTTGTACGGATTGAGACAAGCACCAAGGGCTTGGTACAGCAGAATAGAGAGTTATTTTGCAGAAAAGGGGTTCACTAAGTGCTATTGTGAACATACTTTGTTTGTAAAGACAGAGACTGAAGGTACTTTGATTATCAGCCTTTATGTGGATGATTTAATCTATACAGGAAACTCAATTAAGATGCTTGAAGAATTCAAAGAAGCTATGAAACAGGAGTTTTCAATGACAGATTTAGGAAGAATGAAATACTTCTTGGGAGTAGAAGTAACACAAGATGAGAATGAGATCTTTATTGGTCAAAAGAAGTATGCTGCAGATATTCTTAAAAGATTTGGAATGGAAGATTGCAACTTTGTAAGAAATCCAATAGTGCCTGGCCAGAAGCTTTCAAATGAGGGTTTTGGAGCTTAAGTGGATCCAACAATGTTCAAGCAAATTGTTGGAAGTCCCAGGTATCTTCTAGCCACCAGACCAGACATGACATACTCAGTTAATCTGGTAAGTCATTACATGGAAAGACCAAATGAACAACACTTGCTGGCTATGAAAAGAATACTGAGATACCTGCAGGGAACAATGAGTCTTGGTATTCAGTACAAGAGACAAAGAGACTTGAAGCTTTGTGGTTATGGGGACAGTGACTACGCTGGTGATTCAGATGATAGAAGAAGTACTTCAGGTTATGTTTGTATGCTTGGAGGAGCTGCAATTGCATGGATGTCCAAGAAACAACCTATTGTTACTCTTTCTACAACAGAAGCTGAGTTTGTTGCAGCAGCCAATGGGGCATGTCAAGGCATTTGGCTAAGAAATGTGTTGGAACAGATTCAGGTGAAGCAGACTGAAGGAACAAAGCTTATGTGTGATAACAAATCAACAATCAAGTTGTCCAAGAATCCAGTTCTACATGGAAGGAGCAAACACATCCATGTGAGGTACCACTTTCTTCATGAATTGGTAAATGAAGGAACTATTAGTCTTGAGTTCTGTTCAACTCATGCTCAATACTCTAACATCATGACTAAAGCTGTGAAGCTTGCTACGTTTGAAAGATTAAGAAGCAACTTAGGAGTGTGTTTGAAGGATGAAGTAAACTAAAGAGAAGTCTTTAGTTTAGGGGAAGATATGAAGTGAATTTTCTGGTTTAAATGCTAATTGAATTGTCGGTTAGCTTTGGTTTAATAATTAAATTTGGTTTAAACTTAGTCATAAGAATAAGTCACTGTTTTCCTGGTTTGTAGGAACAGAGTAATTGTTAGTTGCTTTTTCTTAGGATTGTAGAAGTCGTGAATCATGTCTACTTAAGAGACTGATCACATTTGTCTTTGAATTGAACAAGTACATTTTCAGAAACTTCTTGTTCTTGATATCAGGAGAAACGATAAAATGCTTGAAACCTGAAAGATGAATAAGATCCATGTTACAATGAGTACTAATATCATGCTAAGTTGAAAAGGGTATATTGTCTCGGCTGCTATGATAATTGTGTTGGTACTGCTAGGCATTTTCGCCACTGGGATCTCAAGAAGGTGGGAGAGCTCTGATACGTTAAAAAATAAATCAAAATAGGTTATGTTTGTTAAGATCCATATTTACCTAAGCAATTTAACAATCGATCTTTAGATGCTACGTGATGGCACAAGGGTGGTTGAATTTTTTTTTTTTGTCGAGTGTGTGTGTGTGTGTGTTTTTTTAGATTATAGTTTTTTGGATTCGGTTCGGTTCTTCGGACCCTTAATTCTAATACCCAATTGATACTTCTCTAATATTTGGTCCGGTTTCATGTTAAAAGAACCAGAAAGTACCCGAAATTTTTGGTTCTAAGTCAGTTCCGGGTATTTCAAACCCGAGATACCAACGGAAATGCAAACCGAACCGAAGATTTTTAACGAACCGAACCGAGCTATATAGAAAAACCTAATAGGCACAAAAAGAATTTTCAATTTGGTTCTCGGTTCGATAATCGATCGGTTTATTATTTTCTATTTTTTTTTGAAAAACCCAAAAAAATCGATAATAAGCAAAAACCAAAAATAACCGAAAAAATAACTGGAAATTAACCGAATAAACCGAATTTTTATATTTTCTTGTATGCTATGCATTTCATGTACGTTTCATCTTTAATTATTATTTGTGATATGTAAAATATAATGTTTTAAAAAAATTAAGAATCTAAAATTGTTTAATCTAAATGTAAAATATAATTTAAAATATAATTTATGAATTGAAATATAATTTGTAAAATGAAATGTAAAAAAAAACTTGCATCAAAAGTATCTTACCATTGAAAGCCAATTTTTTTTTATTATAACCTAAAGTTTCTTAACTAATAAATTTAATAAAAATATGGTTAAGCATTTTCTATTGATATTTAACCATTGGAGATGCTTTTAAGTGAGTGTACTAGATTAAAATATAAATAAAAAAATTTAGATACTTAAATAGATATGTACCAATGGAGATGGTGCATGCTACTGCCTCTGCATCAACATCAAGTTTGCTTTTTCGAATTACTACGTAGAATGTTATTTTTATTTTCAATACAAACTAAATAAATAAAAAAGGAGCTAAATACAAACCGTTCAAGAAACCGACTAATGATAGAGAGATTCACACAACATTACAAAACCATCTTTTTACCGCTACTGATCCTACTACAAAACCTTTTGTTGTACGTTATTTGATCTCCAAGAACGAGTTGATATTGCTCGGCTTACGTTTCCTTCTCTTGGGTTTAGATAAAGCACCACCACCGCACAATCATCAGCTTTAGAGGACGGAAATTTTGTTCTCCATGTCCTAGCCGCTCGTTGTACCAACGTCTCAGCTGCCATTGACCGCTCCTTACAGGAACCTACAATCTTCACCACTTCTTCGTTCGACAAAACATCCCAAATCTGTTCATCAAAACACATGAATTTGGCTTTTATTTTGTAAGGTGACAGACGTCGAGGTTGTTTACATTACCCCATCAGTGGCTACAACCACGAACTCGTCTTCTTTGCTGAGTTTTCTGCAAAAGACCTCAGGAATACAGAGAAGTCCATAGTCTTTGAGGCAGAAATCACCAAAAGCCCTTGACATTGCAAGTCCCGGGCAATCATCATCAGGCATCCACACTCTATACACATCGGGTTCCTCCTCCATAGCAAAGACCCTTCCTTTGCATGAAATTATTCTCTCTGCTTCCCCTGTTAAAGGCAAATCCTAATACTTTTTTAAAAAGATGTATTGATGATGACGATGATGATGATGAAAAAGAAGACACTAACGTTGGACACAAGGTTTGAGATCAACCGTGAGTTGGACAGCTTTGAGACTATTCTTGGTTCCTAGGGTGCCAAGTATTGCTCTTGAATCTCCCAAGTTGGAGATCAGCAAGCAGTCTCCCTACAACAAATAGACTATATATTATATTTGAAGATCCCATGAAGCTGATGATTTATTTACCTGTTTAAGGACTGTTACAGCAGTTGTACCGCTGCAATAACTATCATAAGGAGAATCAAGACCAAGTTCGCAATCTATTTGCTTGAAGGATGTCAATAGAACATCCTCAAATTCCCTGAACAGCCCCCCCTCCTGGCTCTTATTCTCTATGAATTTTGAATGGACCCTTGAAGGTAAATTATCACAAACATGACGAGAAATCTTGTGACCCATGGGGCCGTGACCGTCAAATACACCACAAAATATCATGTCTTCCTCCCCACCAAAGTTCTGAAACAAAGATGCAAATGTAACTACTGGTCATTGCCTTAAAGAAACGAATGAAACTGTTGAGACTTCTTACCTCCCAGACAGTCATGGCATCTTGATTTATCCCTTTTTTCCCTTGTTTGATTGCCATTGAAACATGTTTGGATGATCCACGCGACCTGATAATAGCTCCATCATTTGTGTCCTTAACCTCAACCTCAACCTCCCCATCTCCATCATGATCATGATCATCCGTGCCTTTCTCCACAATCCTCCCAGTGCCCTTGCTACAACAAACCCCCATTTACACACCCAAGAAACATAAACAGGGCAAATTAAATCTTAGTGAGTGCCGTTAGTCCTGTTAAAGCAAAGCACAAATGAAACAACCCGAAAGTTGAATTCTCCATGGGGTCGCCTTGTGAAGCCTTGTCAGGGACATAAGGATAAATATGAAAAGACAAGCATGAAAGAAATCTTATGATTTACTATAACACAATATGGCATTCGTCTCTGTCTCTGTCTCTGTTCCAAGGTTTTTTTCTCAAAGAGGCAAGGAAGAAAGATACGTTTATTGCTCCTGTCTAAAATTAGATAAAAATCTCAGCCATCAATACATACCCAAAAAAAATACCGATTAAATAAAAAAAGCCCTCTGCTTTCAATAACCAAACACTAACGAACGAGGAATAAATAGACTCAAATAAACCATTAGCACTTTCTTGTTTATTATAAGTTTTAAAACTTATAAACAGAGATAGCAATCCGAGAAAATGGCTGGATTCTCTCTCCCCATCCCCCTGCCTTTACTTTCATTTCTTGATTACAATGTCTCATTCCTCACCTATGCTGCATATGGCAACAACTGCACGTTTATACTTGCATACACATCAAAAGTCTTGTTCTGCTTTGGGTACTCTTTCTTAAACCAACTCTCAATATCCATGTATACATATCTGCTCTTGAATCATATATCCTGACCATCGAAGGCAGATATTTCACATTCTTTATGTTCCTCTTGAGGGTAATCCACACAGTGTCTTTGATCCAATCCCTGTTTGTGTACAGATCGTCGCCTGGAGACGTACATCTAATATCACAAGTGTCAAAGTTGAGATAAAAGAAGCAGAAGTCGCCGCGATTCTCCAGTGATGGTGACAAACTACTTTACAAGCCCAACAAATTAGCAAAAACAAAAGGAACCAAAGAATAGCTTTTAGTTTGTTAATTGGAACAATTACTAATCGACCAACGATTAAAATGGGAAGGAAAGACATGGAATCTAGAAACTTGAGACACAGATGAAGATAAATTACGTATTTATAGGTGAAGAGATATGCCATGTTGGCCCAAACACTCAAGTAGTGGTCATAAGATATGGCCACGTAGCCCAACTCATTTCTTCTCCTATATCAGAAAGCCCACTTTTTTGCATCATCCACTTTGGCTTTTTTAAAAAAAATTGTCATAATTAATAATATACAGGTGATTATAATTATTCAGCCTAGTGTATGGTTTTATAATAGAAGACAGAGAGGAAAACTACATAAATCGTGAAGAGTCATCAATAATATTATCATATAGAAAAATTATTACTTGAAATTAGTTAAGTAAGCTTAGTGTGGGCATTAAGGCATTGCGTATGCTGATGTCCTCTATATATATATATAACATTGAAATGGATTTTGCCGATGATCAATGTTAATTCAAAATGGATTTTTATATCAAATGTACACATCTCATTAAAAAGGAGATAAATTGTAATAATATGAAGAAGAGTTCAATTATTCACCCAAAAGAGAAGGCCAGCACAACCAATTCAATTATGGAGTATAAGGAGGACCAGATCAATTCTTTCTTCTAACAAACTTGCACCAACTGTTGTATTCTTATGTCATCAAGATAAAGAACTTATCTTCATTTATACATTTCTCATCTTTATTTTATTCGTTGTTGCTCGACAACTCACGATGCGTGGTAGGGGAACTTTTTTTTTAAAAAAAGGAAAAAATATAATAAGTAGAGAAATATTCCAAACAATAATCTACTTCTACTGGGGCTAGTCGCGTAATGCGATCAGAGTTTGACCCTCTCAGCCTCCTTAAAGGCGGCTGGCTTTGTACCGTGACCAATAAACATTTGCTTGCTTCAATGGACCCTTCGAAGGTGTCAGATGCGAAATTAACAAGGTCTGTGTTCCTTGCGTCGCAGGAGGTTTCACGTATGCAGCCTCTCCGTTTCATCTTGAGAAAGAACTCTCTCTCTATCATACGCAAAGCCAAGATATTAGCTGTAATTTTTGAGGAGCTTCTTCGATCCAACATGGTTTACTCTCAATCTGCTCACCTTTGCTTCCAAGAGTTGCATATAGTTATGCAACGTATCAAGACTTTAATCGAGGATTGCTCACGTGCTAGCAAACTCTGGTTACTCTTTAGGATCGAATCCTTCGCTTTCAGTTTCCATGACCTCCTCTCTGACTTATCAACTGTTGTTGATATCTTACCAGTCAACGACTTGTTTCTCACCGACGACGACGACGCCCTCGATCTCATCCTTCTCCTCACCAACCAATGCTCTCGTTCCATTCCCTTCCTCGATCCCCTCGACCTTCTTCTCCTTCGTCGTGTTTCCGACACTATCGACGCTATTCACCACCGCATCTCCCCGGACCACTCCATCCTCGCCGACATTTTCACCCACCTTGGTTTTCTCAATTCCTCTAGCTTGACGGATGAAATTCACAGATTGGAGGATGTAACACGAGATCAGATCGACGACAGATCCAAATCCACTGCTGCCTCTCTTATCGGACTCGTGCGTTATACCAAGTGCGTGCTATACGGCCCCTCCACCCCCTCGCCGCCTCCCGATTTCCGCCGCCACATGTCCTTATCAGATGTTAATATCCCGGCGGATTTCCGATGTCCGATCACGCTCGAGCTCATGCATGATCCGGTGGTGGTTTCGACTGGACAGACATACGATCAAGAGTCGATCCAACTGTGGATCCAATCAGGGCACAACACTTGCCCCAAAACAGGTCAACTTCTCAACCACACCACCCTCATACCCAACCGTGCCTTAAAGAACCTTATCGTTATTTGGTGCCGCGATCAGAATATTCCTTTTGACTTATACGGCGGAGGCGGAGACCCTGCACCGTGCAAGGAGGTCATGGAGTTTACAAGGATGACGGTTGCGTTTTTGATCGACAAGCTCTCCTTAGCAGAGCCCAACAATGTCGTTTTGGAGCTCCGGGAGCTCGCCAAATCCGACTCAGTGGCCCGAGCCTGCATAGCAGAAGGTGGAGCCATACTGAAACTAGTACGCTATCTAGGGTCAGAGTCTCCAAACCTACAGATAAACGCCGTAACGACAATTCTGAACCTCTCCATCCTGGAACAGAACAAGACAAGAATTATGGAAACAGACGGAGCTCTAAACGGCGTCATCGAGGTACTGCGTTCGGGCACCACATGGGAGGCAAAGGCGAATGCTGCCGCAACGCTCTACAGTTTAGCCGGCGTCTCGGCATACAAGAGAAGGCTAGGAAGAAAGACACGTGTCGTAAGCGGACTAATCGACTTAGCCAAACAGGGGCCCACCAGCTCTAAAAGAGATGCCCTCGTGGCAATCCTGAACCTTGCGACGGAGAGGGAGAACGTTGGTAAGTTCGTTGAGGCCGGGGTAATGGAGGTTGCAGGAGATGCCTTCCGAGATCTTCCGGAGGAGGCGGTGGCTGTTGTGGAGGCGGTTGTGAGGAGAGGAGGACTTATGGCAGTGTCTGCGGCGTTCAGTTTGATACGGAAGTTGGCGGAGATGATGAGGGAAGGAGCGGATACCACAAGGGAGAGTGCAGCAGCCACGCTGGTGACGATGTGCCGGAAAGGAGGGTCTGAGCTAGTGGCGGAGATGGCGGCGATACCAGGGATAGAAAGGGTAATATGGGAGGTGATAGGGAGTGGAACTGGAAGGGGAGGGAGGAAGGCGGCGTCTTTGATGAGATATCTAAGGAGGTGGGCAGCCGGAGATACTCAAGAGACGACTACGACGGAGACACAGAGCATCGTAATACCAACGCCAAGTATGATATATAATCCTGTTTTATAACATCTGTAAAGGTTCGCTTGGAATTTGAAACGAAAGTAATTCTTTTTTTACAATGCATTAAGCTGTAATTGTAAATGTATACAAGGACAAAAGAAAACAAGTGACACAAAAGACAGACCAATTCCACGGAACATCAACATATACATATCACATATGCATATGCAGAAGCATGTTCCAAAACGTTTAGTAATGATTGGGAACGGACTTGTTGAGTTTTGGATCTTTCACCTTCGTCCAAGATGGACCCCATTCTTGTTTGGTCCAATGACAAGTACATTCTTTTGATTCACTAAAATGAGAACATGCATTAATCTGTCTATCTCAAAATCAAGGCATATTGGGGTACAAACTCACAATGTGTATTGACCATGACACTAGTCATTGATTGTGTCACTATCCACATTTAAATCACTACATATTGTTGGCTTAAAATAGAATTTGTAAACAATAGTATATCTAATGAACATGGTCGGATGTTATTGAACACAATGTCTTACATTAGGAAAACAAGAAAGGGAAAAAGGGTTCTTGATAGATGACAAATACTTGGGCCGAACAATATTTAGGCCCATTTCTTATTATGGGAATAGTTGTTTGTTTTTATAAGAGAGTCTAACAGTAGCCCCATAGGGACACATGGTCTCATGGGCTTCTTGAGAAAAGAGAAGACAAGTGGGCTTTGCTGCAGAACATATACTTCATATATTCAGTCTACCTAACAATATTTAATTATCTTTTCTAATCGGTTAAAGTTAATTGGGCTTTAGTTGTTTGTGAACACAAAATCAAGGCCTAAATATTTATATTTTCATGAAAAGATACGGCTAAGTTTAGATGGAGAAATATAAATGTTACGGATCCATGAATACAAGGAAATAAAACTGAAACTAGGACTTTTGAATTTTTTAAAAAATGATAAGTAAATGCAACTTGCATAATCTTGGTTGACATATTCACACATTGCTAAGAGTGGACTTGTGTTTCCTAACAGAATATGTGAACACATATGATATATACAGTAATTACATCACTTTAATATAATAAAATAAAGAAAGATTAGATTGAAACCGACGTAAGTACTTATGAAAAGATTACCAACCAAAGAGTCTAATTGATCATATGTAAGTGTCGAGAAAGGAAAAAGGAAGTGATGTGAAATAAATCTTGAGGAAAATATTCAAAGAAGTATCGTTAATTCTAAGTCCTCTCTCTCTCTTCTTACCTTTCTCTTTCTTTTCTCTATCTCTCAGGTTTGTGATTGGAGACATGCTGGTCGGCGGCGAGAACTCCGCCAAGAGCGATCAACAACAACTCTTTTGAACACAATCATGTGCACCGAGACTTGGGTCTTTCTCCGAGAGTCCAACGGCGAAAAGATCGACGGCTAGAGCTTTGTTCCTTGGGTCTCTATGGCGATTCTTCTCATCTTATCTCTAAAATCAAGCTTCAGAGAGCGCGGCAAGTAGTCTCGGTAAGACGGCGTGGTGGTAGCTTATTCGTTGTCGTGGCTTGCCGAATGGAAAACGGATTTGACAACGTGATGGCGGCGGCTTCCTCCGACGAGAAGATCTACCACGACGAAAAGAACGGACGCTTGAACACATATCCGACGCTTGAGGACGACAGCTGTTTGTGGATAAGCTATACCAATGGTTTGGTAGATCTGTCCTCTCCTCCGGTGCAGCGGTTCCTTCTCGACGGCGGTCTTTTCCGAGTTACACAGACAGAAACGTTAACTACACTGATCCTCCTCCTCGTTATCCTCTCCGAAGCTTGGGTGAATCGTCTGCGCGATTCATTTCCTCACTATCAAGTCGGCCACTGGAGTTTTTACCAGCAGTATCTGCGGCTCGAACAAGGCGGCGCATCAGTTAAGGTTTTTGCACTTTTTAACTTAACCATAGTTAGCAATTTGAATTGGAGTTTGTTAACCAGGGTTAGACCACCCTGGTTAAGTTAGAAAAAAAAGTTTTAGGGTTTTGTTTGTTTAGAATTTATAGAGTGAATTTGGGCCTAATAATTAAGATTTTATAAAAGCCTAATTTGAATGTACTATAAGCTTTAAATTGAATATCCATTTTTTTTTTTTTAACTCATTAAATCAAAGATACAAGATCCATAATAAAAAAGAAGAGGAACTTAATTACACAGACGAGCTTCTTCTTGAATGCGTGAATGTA
>OVBE01014684.1:0-11922 GCA_900406425.1 Iberis pinnata | reverse complement strand
ACATTACAAAAAAAACGGTGTATAAAATGGCACTTCATGTATAGTTGGTGTATGAATAACACTTTTTCTTACCAGTTAACGGTATATTAAACGGTGTTAAACGTAATACAGATTTTAGCACTGTTAATAATGTTTGTGATCAAAATAATATAAAAATAAAAGTTTAGGAAGATTTAGGCACTGACCTAAAATTCAGGTATAAAAAATCACGATACGAATTGTTCAGGTATGAATTGACCCTTTTCCCAATAGATTACTATGTTAAAGTTTGAACATTTCAAGTAAAGCAACTAATGTCGCAATAAGTAAATTATATTTTTGGTATTTTAATATATAATTACATAATCTTTTTAATGAAAAACTAGATTTTTTCCCCTGAAAAACTACATTTAAGATATGAATTTTATATTATATTTCATAGTAAATGTATGTTCTATGATATTTTTATTATGTAACAATTTTTTAATTATGCGTATAACATCATTTTTGTTACAATCTAATTAATAATACAATATACATAGTAAATATGAGTAAAATAGATTAAGTTTTTTAATAAATTAATTTTGACTTATCAATATTTTCTTAATAGTTATTAAATCTATTTCTTATAATATTAAGAGAGATTCTCAAAAATACCATTAAAAATTAAGTTTATTCTAAAAATACCACACATTTCTAAAAGTTTCAATAATACCACATATTTTTCTAAAAATACCACAAAAATGTTTTTGTTCCAAAAATACCACAAAAATTGAAATAACTTTAAAACTTCAAATTTAAACCCTAAAATCCCAAAACCAAACCCTACCCCTTTCAAAACTAAACCATAAACTCTATTTAGTGAATCCAAACATATAATTATAAATTCTAAACCCTTTTTTTTTTTTTGTTAATTATAAATTCTAAACCCTTAAAATTCACTTTTATGTTAGTGGTATTTTTGGAACATTTGAGAGTGTGATATTTTTGAAACTTTTGGGAGTGTGTGATATTTTTGGAATTAAAACTTCTTTTGATGGTATTTCAAGGAATTTCTCTAATATTAACATGTTAATATTTAATTTATTAATTTTTTTAATTACATTGATATAAAATATGTATGCATTTTGGTTTTCTCGATAAAAAATAAACATAAAAATAAGCTAATTATTTGGTGTTATAAAATACAGACAATACGGCCGAATAGACGTTATTCAGTTAGTCATTATAAGTTTTTTACAACATGGTAAAAAAATATGGTATGTTCGATTATAGGCACATAAATGAAAAATATGGCCGTATATACGGGCAATACGTCTATATGTACGCTATGTAATGTTGATTGTATATATGAGGGTGATTTGTGTTTAGGTAGAGAAGAAGAATATGATAAGTAGAATTAATAGTGTTTGTCTTGGTGTTCTACTGAAACTTAATATTATTTTTGATACTTAATTTAGATTTTAGACATTACATATTTATATTTAACTATTCATATTTTTATAAGAAAATATTTCCTATATAAATATGTACATATAAGCTCAGACGCTATACAGTAATTCGCCTTCTGATTAGCATATAACATAATTTAGAACACTTATAATACATAAGATTTGATATTTGGGCTTCTCTACCATAAACCCATCAATAAATTTTTATTTTATATTTCAAACCTATTAATAAAATATTGTAATTATGTTCACGTTTTTTATCTCTTTTTAAAATATTTTATATAGTTTTAAATGGTTAACTCAATACATATATTTTATTTCACATAGTTTATATAAATGAGATACGGAATATTGTATTTGATAAATAAAGTTTAAAATAGTTTGTTGCATATTTTTAGGATGCAATTAAATTTATCACAATTTCCCTTAATGAATTTTTTAGTTATCTAATAATTCATTGAGAAGGGAGTGCGATTTTTTAATTTAAAAAAGTACAATTTGAGGAGCGATTTCTAACTTCTAGGTTTACCGGCCGTCTGTTTGTTTTGCCGGCATGTCAATACCGCAGGACTTGTCTTGCTGGCTCCGATGGTCGGATCTCCGCCGCCGGTGACACTTGTCATCCCCTCGGCATCAGCTCCATCTTCTCCAATCTCCTATGTTTCCAAATCGCCATGGAAACAACCTGACAACTCGATCTTACGGACACATGCTCAACAACCTTGAATCTCTATATCACATGGTATAGCTTCCAAAACAATTCCCCATCACTTACGTGAAGATCCGAGGTCACTCTGGTCATCGTTTCTGGTTGGTTACTTCATAGGTGATGTGCCATACATTGACAAAGTACACGCGGCCGTAAACCAATTATGGAATTGTGACGGGAAAGCTGCAAAAATTGACGTCCAATTCAAACCGGACACGATTTTTTTTCGTGTTGAATCTGCAGACTTGCGTTCCAGCATTTGCCGAAACGTTATTGGCACATCTCTGAAATTCTACGTGTCGTACAAGAGTGGAGTCCTTCCACGGCTCTGAACAAACCAATTCTATCAACTATGCCACTTTGGGCTGACTTTAAAAATGTACCTGATTATTTTTTTTCTCACGCAGGACCTCGGTTTCTCGGAGACATTGTTGGTAGCGCACAACGCTTGCATCCCACCATGGAAAAGTGCATGCTCAATCACGAACTCATTGAAGAAATACAACTTGATGGTGTGGATTCGCCTGTGCTAGTCTCCTACCCGTGGCTCCAGGCTGGTTGCTCTGCCTGTCATGTGTGGGGCCATAAAGCTTCTTATTGCAAAAAGAACACTACCGTCATACCTACTGATCAAACCCATACTACTTATTCCAATACCTCTGGTATTCCACCGACCATCCAAGTGCTACGGCTGCATCACCAGTTGTTGCATCACACGCAGTTGCCGAAGCTGTGATTATTTCCAAAACGCAAGACATTGTTGCTGCTCATTCGTTGGATCGTCGTGCAATTCAAGACAGTGTCTTCCTTCTTGAACCATCCCTTGAACTAGCAGACACCATTCCTGCCCCCTCCCTTGCCGTGCAACAAGCCATCTCACCTATCACTAACAATGCTGCAGCTCCTTCTACTTCGGATCAAGGAGCAACAGTATCACATTCATCCAAGTGGTCACTAGTTACCAAAACAGGCCGCGCATCCTCCTTACCTCCTACCAAACTTGCTTTGGCTAGCAAAACAATTCACGAACATACCTCACCTAGTTCTCGTTTCTTTGTGTTGGCAGATACAGATGGCACCGAGTATGACACGGAGGAGGGCCAAATCACGGACAATACCTTGGACATTCTTGATTCGAAAGAAACACCAACTGATGCCTCGCGTTACAGAACACGCACAAAGCAAAATTTGCACGAATAGCCGGCCCCAAACCGGAAACAAGCCAGGCCCGTTTTCACTAAAAAACAACAACATGTCTCTACAAGGAGGCAGTGATGATAATGTCTATTTTTTCTTGGAATATAAGAGGCTTTAACCAGCCTTCAAAGCACTCTATTGTCCGTCAGTAGCTTCATGTTACCAACCAGCATTTTGGTTGTTTGTTAGAAACGCGAGTTCAGCTTCAAAATTTCCCCCGTATTATCTAGAAAGCTATTCCTGGCTGGAATGCAATTCACAATTACTCTGGCAATCGCCTTGGTAGAATATGAGTTTGTTGGAAAGAGCAAGCTATTGTCACCGCTATGCTAATCACTTCCCAGTTAATAACAGTTCTTGTTATACATTCCTGTGGAACTATTGTTCTAATTTCCTGTGTTTATGCTTCAAACTTTCAGGTAGATCGCGTTCATCTGTGGACTGTCCTGCTTGAGAGACATCATCTCTACGGTCCATCGTCCGTCCCTTGGCTCATTATAGGAGATTTCAACAAAATCCTGTCATCATCAGAACATTCCAATGCACCACGTGGACAACGTCTTCTAGGCATGCTTCAATTCCAGGATTTTGTAAACCGTCTGGATCTTGCAGATTTAGCCTACCTTGGACCATGTTACACTTGGTCTAACCATAGAAGCAACGGCCCCATTAAAAAGAAGCTCGACAGAGCTTTTGTCAATGACTCTTGGACTCATAATTTCCTAAGATCTTATGCGGTTTTCGAAGCTAATGGCGTCTCCGACCATACTCGCTGCATTATTCACTTAACCTCTAATATCTATACTTCTAGAAAACAATTTAAATTTAATAACTTCCTAACAGAGTATCCTTCTTTCTTGCAGAGCATTGGTACTACTTGGCAATCTTGTCATTCTATCTACCACTCGCGTCTTGCACTTTGTTTCTTTCAAACTAAATTAAAAAGTCTCAAGCACACTCTCTGTACCCTCAACAACTCACACTACAATGACTTCACCACCCGAGCCCAAGCTACGTACAATCACTTGTTCACCTGTCAGCTCTCTACCCTCAACGATCCATCCGCAACTAACCTTGCATCTGAAGCAGCTGCAGCTCAATGGTAGCAGGCCTTAGCTAGCGCAGAAGAACGTCTCTTTCAACAGAAATCACAGATTACATGGTTGCGGCACGGTGATCATAACACTGGTTATTTTCATCGAATTGCTTCCTTTCGGACCAGCCGCAATAACATCCGTCAACTTACACTTCCCACCAGCCGGGTTACCACAGATCTATCATTCCCCTAGACACTCATTTTCTTGGTGATCTCCTCCCTTATCGTTGTTCTATTGATGCAGGTGCACTTTTGACAAAACCGGTCTTGGTAGAGGAAATTCGGACAACCCTTTTCTCTATACCCGCTAACAAAGCTCCAGGTCTTGATGGGTTTACTTCTGAGTTTTTTAAAGCAGCATGGCCGATACTAGGAGTGGATTTCGTAAAAGCAGTTCAATCGTTCTTCATTTTTGGATTCCTCCCCCATGGGATCAATGCTACTCTGGTTGCACTTATTCCCAAAGGTCCGGATCCACAGACAATGAAGGACTACCGACCCATATCCTGTTGCAATGTCATCTATAAAGTCATCTCCAAAATCATTGCCAACCGACTAAAAACATTTCTCCCTCTCTTCATTGAGCCCAACTAGAGTGCTTTCATTAAAGACCGTCGTCTCTTGGAAAATTTCCTTCTCGCCACTGAACTGGTAAAGGACTATCACAAGACTTCTATCACTTCGCGTTGTACTCTCAAACTAGACATAGCCAAGGATTTCAACACAGTCTATTGAGACTTCATCACCACTATACTCCATACTCTCCATTTTCCTCCATTATTCATTCATTGGATTCACCGCTGCTTGTCTATCGCCACTTTCTCCATCTCTGTTAACGGAGAACCTGCAGGTTACTTTCCTAGCTCTCAGGGTCTTCGTCAAGGTTGTGCCCTTTCTCCCTACTTATATGTGATAGCTAACAATGTCTTGTCCAAGCTTTTGAATGCAGCAGCAGTTTCTGGTCACATAGGCTATCACCCTCGTTGTGCAGATCTTGGCATTACTCACCTCTGTTTTGCAAATGATATTCTTGTCTTCTCTGACGGCTTGCCTTCCTTGATCGCTGGGATCCTGCACGTTTTGGACACTTTTGGCAAAGCCTCGAGACTCCGCGTCAACCTCTCAAAGTCGCCAGCTTTCCTCACAGCTCCCCCCGATCCAGCTCTTCAGCTCATTATTGGAGCCAATGGCATCCGTTCTGAAGCTCTGCCTATTCGCTATCTCGGGCTTCCACTCACAACGAAGCACCTTAGCACTGCCGACTACTCACCACTCATTGATTGAATTCGTTCTAAGTTAAATGCTTGGTCTTCTAAATTTCTCTCTTATGCAGGACGTTTACAGCTAATCCAATCAGTGATTGTTACCACGATTAACTTTTGGCAATCCGCTTTCTGCTTACCCAAGTGTTGCATGCGTCTTATTAACTCTCTTTGTAGCAATTTCCTTTGGACAGGATCTCCTCTGACTTCAACCTCCACCAAGGTAAGTTGGGCTGATGTTTGCAGACCTAAGACGCAAGGATGATTGGGTATTCGTCGATTCGAAGACCTCCACCGTGTTCTCATTGGCATTAATTTGGCGCCTCCACGCCACACATCCTCACTTTGGACATCATGGACTAGACGTCACCTTCTACATCAGTCAAATTTCTGGGATATCTCATCACCTACCCCTGACTCGCATGGATCTTGGATCTGGCGTAAACTTCTTAAGTTGCGGCCTTTAGCTGCTCAATTCTTCAGGGTATCTGTGGGTAACGGATCCACCACCTCCTTTTGGTTTGATAATTGGTGTTCCCTTGGGTCTTTGTTTGTTGTGGCAGGTGAGGTTGGTATTCGAGAACTCAGAGTTCCTCGTTTAGCGTGCGTAGCCGATGCATTCCGAGATTCAAACTGGAACATTCTTCGGTCATGCCATCCCGCCTATCTGCAACTACATGACCAGCTCATTCTACAACCGATTCCTTCACCAACCTCTAGAGCAGATGCATGCTTTTGGTTACAAGGAAGCGACCACTATAAGACGGAGTTCTCTTCTACCGCTACATGGAAAAAATTTCACTCCCATCCCACTCAATCTTGGTCTTCAATTATCTGGTTTAGTCAGTATATCCCTCGATTTTCTATCCCCTCTTGGCTTGCTTGTCTTAACAGGTTAGCTACTGGCAGAAGAATGCGAGCTTGGGGTCACACGCAATCATGCACATTATGTGGCGAGTCCGAAGAAATGAGGGATCATCTATTTTTCGCATGTCCCTACACTTAAACACTCTTGTCGGCTCTAACCTCGCCACTTTTTCTTAGGTCCCTCACACCGGACTGGGACCGTACCATTGCCTCACTCAAACGTGGCTCGCTTCCGCTACTTGACTTCATCCTTCTCAAGCTCACCTTCCAAGCCACTATCAACTATACATGGCGAGAGCGTAACTCTCGCATTCATGGTCAAGCTCTGCGACCATTGTCTCATATCCAATGTCTTATTATTCGCACGATCAAGAATCGAATCCTTAGTCTTTTCTATGCACCAGACTCAAGGCTTCATATCCTTCTACATCGTTGGCATCAGATTCATCCGACTTAGTGACTGGCACTTTACATCATCCTCGCTCAGTTTTGCGCTCATTTATGACTTACATATTGTACTCTTTTTCAGTAATTGGCTCGGGTCTCATGATCTGTACCTTTTTTCCTGAATCTAGTTTTATCTCACTGGATTTTCTAGATTTGGGTTTTAACGAGGCAATCATGAACATCCATACAAGAGCCAATTACTAATCCCTTTATGCTTTCTCGATCATTCTTTCTTGTACATAAACTTTTTTTTTCTTTTGATTAATAAATTTAACATTTCATCAAAAAAAAAAAAAATCATTGACATGTAATATTTGTACAAAAATAAAGTTAAATTTTTTAAGTAATACTTCCCAATTAATAATATAGATTACAAATGTTTCACCACTTGATTACAACCAGTTTCTTAAATTATGACTAAAATGGTGGACCGGCCGGGCAAGTATACGAGTTCATGTGTAATGAATGAAATAAAAGGTTTAGTATACAATACCTTCTGGCCTGATGATGCAGGTGGTTTGATGATGACCAGATTTGTGGTGTCGCATTTCGAAGGTGCCACGGAACGAGAATAGTCTGATGTTTTTCGTTGTAGAAGATTTTTGAAAAATGATATTCGATTTTTGGATGGTTTGGTAGGAAGTAGGAGATTGATGTTTTTGTCTCTGTAGAGAAGCCAAAACCAGAAGCCTCTCGTTGAGACAGAGAGGACACACACCTTCATTAAACTCTATTGGATTGATGTTACAAGAAGATGCTGAGCTGCTTTGGTTCTGTCGACCGTTCATGGCTTTTCTACGAGAGAGATAGAGAGAGAGTGGTGAATATTATCAACGAGTGTATTTGTTTGGATATATTCATATATCGTTTTATGAGCAGTCACTATATATATAACTACTTAACTAGAAGGTTTTAGAAGATATTATATATCTATAATATGATCTTGAAATTTGGTGACACAAAAATGGTAGTATGATTGGTAATGAAAGAATATAGTTATGATTAAAAAAATACACTTGGAAAAATCTGTCAATGGTTGGTATATGATTACTGATTAAATACACTTGAAGTGTGACCTAAATTGTATATGGTAACGGCAGATTTTGGCATATTTGGCTATATAACTAATTTATTTTGAGTCAATATTCAATACAAAAGAATTGCAAAATTTTCTAGTGAAATATTTAAAAGATTATTAATGGATTTTCAGAAGGAAAAAAAATTATGGATTTGATACCTCTATTCTGTTTCTCTCGATTAGGGATGTTGTTCCCGAGAAAATATGAATTCCTAGGCCATCTCTGAAAGTGTTTCAAAGATTCGATCTTCCGCCACAAAAATATATATTTTGCACGAAACTTTGACAGAATTTTAACAGCTGTTGGAAAATGTTTGAATGTCTGTATTTCCGACGAAATTAATCATAAGAAATCCATGAGGTTTTTTATAAAACCAAAAAGCATGTATCACAAAAAAAATATATATAATTTTCTCAACATATCTCCAAAAACATCAATAAGTTCTACATATTTCGTATTTTAATTAATCGTGGATAGACGGACGGATGATAAATCCAAGACGAATTTACTTATGAATATGCAAGAGGTGCAAACAGCGTTTATAGCTTGTCAACAACTTTCGACTTAGAAAACTCGTATGTTGAAGTGTTTATATTTTGTTTGTAGAAATTTCCACAATATTAGGATTGATATATTATGGAATCATTTATTGCAATGGTTTTATAGTCGGCTTTAAGATTTGGTATGTGCATCGAGAAAAATAGAAATTAGTTGTAGTGTATCCTATGTTGTATGTAGTTTAGAAAAACAACCTAGAACGGAAGTAGATGTTGCTGTTAATATATTTCAGATAGAGAATGACGAATATCATGACAATGTGAAATCAAAGGGTAAGCAACACGAAAAATAACCATAATTTAGAAGCAAAAATATTTTTTGATATGTTAATTGCGGCTAAGTAGCCATTTTACCGTAGTTGTAGGAATGACCACTCGATTTTGTCATCTTTTCATATATTGATGACCATAAATACAAACTAATATTATCATAGAAGTGTGTTAATGCAATAGATGGCTTTGTTAAAGACATATTTCCAATAATAGGATATATAGGATGATTNTAGTTGTAGGAATGACCACTCGATTTTGTCATCTTTTCATATATTGATGACCATAAATACAAACTAATATTATCATAGAAGTGTGTTAATGCAATAGATGGCTTTGTTAAAGACATATTTCCAATAATAGGATATATAGGATATTCGGGGTAATTTTTGGAATTACACCGAAGAGAAACTAGAAGTTATCAAGTAAATGTATTTTTCTTCTGGGGTGTAACACTCAAATGGATATGTTTAACTTATATTGCACCAAATTAATTAATTAATTAATTTAAAATTATAAGAAGTTGTTGATGAAAAGGGAGAACGTTTCCGGCATGGTTATTAATTTTCTCTAATGGACCAAACTTTGTTGTGAATATCCAAGATAATGAATGAGATGCATTCAAAGTATATAATGAGGAAATTCAAAGACCAACAAATGATTACGGTAATTCGACTCAAGTAGAAAATGTTGTGTGCTACGTAAACTCATACAAGTATTGAAGGTTCGGTACCTGTGATCAACTTGAGATGTAGTGATTTTTTATGTGATTGGTACGGTCCTATTCTTGATAGTGGAGTAGGCATTGACCAATTTGGCATAATATCACTCATAAAAAAAAACTCCAAAAATATGACTCATCTATTCTAGCTTCTCAAGAGGATTGTTAAGTTTTGGGCATCATCGACCAAGACTTAAGTAATGGTAAAGAAAAGGTTCAGGAATATATAAGATTTGGAAACATTGAGAAAATACAAAAGAAATGAAGAAAATACGACTTGGCCTAAAACTAGGCCAAGTCAGATGAAGACTCGACAACTATGCACAAAAACAGGCCAACCATGCGCAAGGCATCGAGCCAGGAAGAAAACACGCATCCTGGCGAGTTAGCGTGTGCAGGAAGGCAAAAACGTGGAATACAAGTTATCGGGCCATGCGCGTGATCGGATAAGTGGCCTAGTGGACAATGTGTATTATCGAGCCAGACTATGCGGAGGATCAAGCCAGTAATGCGGAGGATCGAGCTATCGGATGAAGAATTGGCCCGAAGCAGAACAATGCGCAGAATCAATCAGTGGAATAGAGTATCGAGCCAATAATGCGCATTATCCCATGATAGCCATCGAGAAACTTAGCGAAAAGGGATTCTCGGCGAAAACCAACGGTCTATTGAGCAAACTGGATTTTCTCGAGCTATTTTGGATGAGGATTCTTCTAGAAGTTGAGATATAGCTGTTGATCACACTTTGTCCGAGAGTCCACTTTTACGTATAGGTTCATCCGAGACACGCGTCCAAATGGTCCCATCCTGGTCCGTACACGCGGTTTCGAGCTACTTTTGCTTTTACTCATATATTCACCTTATGTAACTTTTCCGTACCATTTTAAGGGCGATCTTAGGTTTGTCTAGGACCACCTATTTAAGCTTTGTATGCGCCGCAATTCCAAATTAAGGAAGAAAGATTTCATCTAAACTTTTCTCTCAAACTCTCACTATCACTATCACTCTCTCTCATGTTCTTGAGTTTTATCTGCCATGGATAGAGCTTGATATTCTCTCAAACTTTCATGGTATCAGAGTGAAAAGCTCATTTACCGTTCATACTTCCACTTAAACTCTCATTCTCTTAGTCTTTTCACTATAATTCTCTTTTCTTTTCATTCTCTCTTGGTCATTTTGTTCAAAATCTCATGGATATTCATAAGAATGTACATGTGGTTCTTAAAGGAATCAATTACCTCTTGTGGGAAAGAACCATCAAGATATTTCTCAGAGGAAAGGTCTTGTGGAACCATATTGTGAAGACCGGTCCACCAGTGAAGAAAAAGAAAGATCCCAAAAAGGATACTGCTAAAGATGACTCCAAAGATGGAGAAGAAGAAGGTGATGCCAAGGAAGCAGCTGAAGACGAGGAAGAAGATAAAGATGCCACCGAGGAAGACCAAATGTTCCAAGATGAACAAATGGTCCTTGGAGTCATGCAAACCTCCCTGGATCCGTCTCTACTCGAAGCATATTCTTACTGTGAGACTCCAAAATAGATATGGGAGACTCTTCAAAATGTCTTTGGGAATGTTTCTAACCTTTGTCGAGTGTACGAGGTGAAGAAAGCTATTAGCGAGCTCAAGCAAGATGATATGGAGTTTAACACATACTTCGAAAAGTTAAGGGCACTATGGGCCGAACTAGAGATGCTTCAACATTTCACTCTTGATCCCAATATCTTGAGTGAAAGGAGGGAACAAGACAAGATATTTGGTCTACTACTTAATCTCCATGTTAAGCACATCTTGCGATCACCAAACCTCAGATCTCTTGAGGATGTTTGCTCTCAAATCCAGAGGGAACAAGGGACTCATGGTCTCTTTGATGGCAAGAAAGAGTTGGTTATGGCCAATGATGTATTGCGTTTTTATATCATTTTAGGCATTGATTTAGTACTTATTTCGATTAGTTTCATTTGCATTTAGGATAGTTTAGGTTGCATTTTGCATTCTTTTGGATATTTCAGGTACCTAAGGATGATGGAGCTTAACCGAGTCAAAACCGGGAGAAAAGAAGTAAAAAAGGAGTTTAAGAAGTCAAACCGGAGCTCATACCGGTCACATGTACCGGTCAACAGGGACCGGTATCGGCCAGAAAAGACAGAACCGGTACCCTCCAACCAATACAGCTGTACCGGTTGAGGCATACCGGTTGGAGGCAATCGATACAAGCTACGCTGAAGTGCTACCGGGCTGAATCAACCGGTACACCTGGCCCGGTACAGGTGTACCGATCAACCAGT
>OVBE01014683.1:0-11922 GCA_900406425.1 Iberis pinnata | reverse complement strand
CTTTATAAAAACACAAAATTTCTTAAATTCCATCAAAATTAACAAAATTTCTAAAAACCGCTTAAACACAAAACACAAATTTCTAAATAAACCCTTAAATTCTTAAAAAATTCTTAAAAACACAAAATTTGTTAAATTTCATGAAAATTAAGATTCCAAATTTTGTAAAATTCTCAAAAATTTTACAAAAATCATTAAACTCCAAAACTTTCTAAAATCCCTAACATTTGTAAATCCATCAAAAGCTTACAAAATCAAATTTTCCCAAAATTCCTAAACTTTCTAAAAACCTAACATTCCTAAATTCATCAAATTTTTCAATCCACAATACAAATAAAACTCAACCAAACGATTATAATCAACTAAACAATCTTAAATCCATCAAAAGCAACAATTTTTACCAAAATCTCTCAAGTTTTTAAAAACCCAAAAATTCCGAAAAATCATAAACTAACCGTTCAAATGCAACGAAATCAACACCATAAGCCTAAAAATAGTTAGAGAAACTTACACTGAGTTTCTTTCGGCCATTGTTGGGTGAAAATGGGAGAAATCAAGCATCTTCTCTCTTCCAAATCGCCTATTTCGCGTGAAAATGGGGGAGGAGAAGAGCTTATGGTTTTTTTAATAAGAAAAAAAATCGACGGACCAGGTCGTCGGTTATGAAAAAATCAAGTTTCGCACATTTCCAAAAATTTTGGGAAAATAAAACGCGGTAAAATTTTCGACGGGAATCGACGGATTATCGACGGACTGCATGTTGATAGTATTGACGGAATCGACGGAAAATCGACGGATTTTTTAAAAGATTTTAAAAAATCCATCGATAGTCCGCTGGTCTTCAAAATATCAACGGTTTAGGGTTTAGGGATTCATATAGGATTTAGTTTAGGATTTCCATTGTAGAAAATGCCGTAATGATAACACATTAACTGTTATAATGCATCGTAGTAAGATATAATTGAAAACATATTTTTTCATTCGAACATTAACGATGATCATCTTATAAGTTATTAAACACTTTCGGTTATAACATATTTAGAGAAATGCCGTAAAAGGCATTTTGACTTAATTTTGTTTTATAGTATGAAACATGAATCAATCCATCATTTGTAATCATGTATTTTAAAGTTAACATTGAAACACATGTTTAGAATTTCAAACCCCAAACCCTGAAACACATATTTAGGAAAATCAACGGATTATCGACGGATAGACCCTATCCGTCGATTTGATTTAAAATACTACTAATTTATTATATTCTTATTTTTCTATCTTTCTCTTGAATTGTGGTGTTCCCTAGTTTTCCAACATTTTCCAAAATTTCCCTCTCTAAAAATCATTGTTCTTCCATCTACAAATCAAAACCTTATTTTTTTTTTTTTTTTCTGTAAACTTACAAAAATCAAAACTTTCCATAAGATTTTTTGGATACTAGAGCTTTGTCACTTGAATATGAATATGGTATGTAAGGAACATATTTTTTGTTTCTAAAATCGTCTTCTCTGCTTTTGCATATCCGTCAATAATATGTATAAAGTTAAAAATATTCAATAATATGCATAAAGTTAAAAATATTCAAAAAAATATCTCTCAAATACATAAACTATGAAATAAGAAATCCAAAAAATGTTGCATAAAATCTACTCGGATGCTGATGAATAATCGGATGGAGTAGAATCTATATCATCTTCAAATTCGTTACCGGACTCGTCGTTCACGTCATGTATACCAGCTGTTAAATCACTGAATCCGCTGAAGTCAACCACAAGATTGACTTCCATAGAAGGTTGAATCTTAGCTAATGAACCATTGCCAATTGGTTGTAACGGACTATGCTCAGAAAATCCTTCTATCATTAGTAGGGGGTTTATTTGCGTTACCACTATCCAAGGATTATTCCTAACTGAAATGCGTGGGTACGTGATGTAAGATACATGCGCACAATTGTTGAATACATATGTTATACATTTTTCAATTAAAATATTTGTTCAAATACCAAGATTATACATGATCCGCTTGTGTGGTGAGAATGAAAGGATCATATTTTTCAAGTCTCCTACGTGAATTAATCGAAGTCACGCAAAATTTTTTTACGTTAACACATCTACCATCAGTTGGATCATACCAATCACACAAAAAACAACACATCTCAAGTTCAACATCCCTGGGTAACAGATCTCCAATATCTCTCGAAGGATGTCGTAGTACACAAGGTCTCCGGAGGTAGACGATATACCATGGTCTAATGTTGTCCTCCCCCTATCTATATCTTGAACCCTGAAAGCGAATCCTCTCGTGCAATATCTTGTGTAGGACGTGACAATGTTGTTGGGACATCTCGCAAGTTCGATAAACCATGGCAGAATAATCTGATCAATACTTGTTTCCTCTCGAACCTATATAAAATTCACATTAATTATAAACATTTGAAATAAATGGTTTAACTATTTTACATATAATCACACACTTACAAAGTATTGTAGCCACTTGTAGTACTCTTCTTGTTTAAGAGCATCTACTTCTGCTTCATATTTATCGGGAAAGTAACCACGGACCATCGCCATGTATATCCTACAAGGTTATAAGATATAAACTTTATAGCCCACAATCTAAAAAAAGTAATGTTTGCAAGTCAATTTACCTTTCATACTCTAACATATCTTCACAGTTAGTGAGGATATATGTATGTAGATGTCTTCCTTCCTGCTCCGTAAGTTGGCGAGTCTTTTCTTTCCCGCTTAGTCGTCCAATTTTCCAAAAAACACTTGGGATGTAAGCGGGATACGTAGGATGTTCTCCATCGTCATCATGTCGAGAAGCTCTTCAGCTTTTCGTACGAACATTTCTTGGAAAATAATATTCTGCAAAATTTGCAGCTTCTTCGTTGATGCTCTGTGCGACAATTGAACCCTCTACTCTGCTAAGATTTTTGACTGTCTTCTTCAAGTGAAACATATACCTCTCGAAAGGATACATCCACTGATATTGAACCGGTCCACCTAGTGATGCTTCACGAGAAAGGTGGACGGTTAGATGTTCCATAACATCGAAGAATGATGGTGGGAAAATCTTCTCCAAATCGCACAGGATCTTCGGTATATTCCTTTGTAATGTGGAAATACCATCCGCGGTAAGTGTCCTTCGGCTAATATCCCGAAAGAATACTCCAACCGCATAAATTTGAGAATACGTTATAAATAATCAACAATTAAAACATATAACAAAATTTCACAAAAATAAATTAATTAGTACTTGCAATGGCTTCGTGAACATCTGTTGGAAGAAGATGCTCAAAAGCAAAAGAGAGAAGGCGTTGCATCACCACGTGATAATCATGACTTTTCATACCAATGAACTTGCTCTCTCCGATATCAACACAATTTCTTAGATTAGATGCATATCCATCCGGGAATCAGACCTTTTGAATAATCCAGCGAAAGAACTCGTCCTCTGCATTCTTAGATAATCTAAATGCAGGAATTGGACATCTTCCATCATCCGTGATGTGAAGCTGAGGATGAGAACAAATGCCCGGCAAACCCAATCTAAACTTCAAATTGTCTTTGATTTTCCCTTGGTCATTAAGCACGGTGTTCATAATATTGTCGAAGAAGTTCTTCTCAACATGCATGACATCTAGATTATGCCTCAACAAATGCGTTGCCCAATAAGGCAATTCCCAAAATATGATTTTCTTATGCCAATTATGATTGTCTCCTTAACTATCATAATGTCAATGTCCAATCCCACCAACATTAGCATCATTGGTCATCTCGACACCAAATTCTAGCAACTGCTTCAATAGATTATTTCCATCTAATTCACCTGGTGGACCTTCAACACATCTCTTCTTTGTGAACAACGTAGTTAATCGACGATATGGATGATTTGGGGGCAAAAATCTTCGGTGACAATCAAACCAACATGTTTTCCTTCCATTCGTCAGCTGAAATGAGTTGGTGTCATCGTTACAATATAGACATGCTAGTCTCCCGTGAGTTGTCCATCTTGATAACATGCCATACGCTGGAAAATCGCTTATAGTCCATATTAGAACCGCACGTATCTTAAAATTTTTTTTAGCGACACATCATACACCTCCTCCCCAAACTCCCATAAGGAGTTTAACTCATGTATCAATGGCTGCAAAATACGTCAAGTGCTCGTTTCGGATGCTTTGGCCCAGGCTTAAGAATAGAGATAAATAGAAACTCTCGGTTCATACACAAAGATGGTGGCAAGTTGTAAGGTGTCACGATGACTGGCCATAGAGAATATTGTCTACCATGCTTTCCCGAATGGGATGAATCCATCTGTACTTAATTCGAGATACACATTTCTTCTCTCGCATGCAAAATCCGGATAAGTAGACCGAAAATGACGCCAAGCTTCGACATTAGAAGGATGTGTAATCTCTCCATCAAATCTATGCTCAGCATGCCATCTCATTGCCGCATCTGTTCTCTCAGACTGATACAATCTCTTTAGCCGTTCTGTTAGTGGCATATACCACATCATCTTGTAAGGCGTCGAATCTCTACCGACTGTATCCTTATACCTTGGTTTGTAGCAATATCGACAAGTTGTTTGGTTTTCGTCTTCTCTCCAATAAATCATACAATTGTCGATACACACATCTATAACCTGATACGACAATCCAAGCCCATAAATAAGTTTTTGTATCTCGTAATATGAACCCAAAGCATTGTTATCCTCTGTCAATATATCCTTCAATAAATTGGATATTGCGTCAATTGCATCCTCAGGCAAATTTTAGTTTGTCTTTATCCCCATCAACCTACTTGCAGATGATAAAGGCGAATGACCATCTCTACATCCTTTATATAATGGCTCATTCGCTGCGTCTAGCATATCAAAAAACCGTCGCGTCTACATTAGGTGCTTCATTCGAAACTTGCGTCGACTCTATATTCTCCCTATAAACATCATTAACCATTTGCACTGTATGTGCCCCAAAATCTAATTCCTTTCTAGGTTCCTCTATCCTATCGACCAATTGTTCACTACTGCTACTACTACCAACAATATCTAGTCGTTCTCCATGTAAATACCAAATATTATAACCCGGCATAAAACCATTCATATATAAGTGTTGCCATACTATATCTATCCTAATATTGCAAGAATTCCGACATAAAGAACATGGACATTTTAACTTACGACTGTTTGGTTCCCGAGGTTGTCGACATGCTAATTCTATGAACTCTATAACACCATTTGCATATTTCTCGTTCAAAAGATTTGTCTCGGGATTCATCCATTCACCATCCATCCATGATCGAAAATATGGTGGAGTGGACATTTTATAAGTTTGTTTGTGAAGTTGTGAATTTTGGGAATGAGAGGGGTGCTTAATTTTTAGAACTAAATATCGACGGAAATCTGACGAATTTACCGTCGATACCTGCGAATATAGCCGTTTGGAAACGGCTAAAATGGTCACATTTAAACGGGAAAATTTCATCTTTAAACCCGACGGAAAATTGACGGATTTAGTCCATCGATAAAATTTCGTTAATTTTCCGTCGATAAATTAATCGACGGATTCGTTTCCGTCGATTTCCCGTCGATTTTATCGACGGATGTAAATTCGTCGATTTTTCCGGTCAGATTTTAGTAAGTTTACTTGTAGTGTATTGGTGAAATAGATATGTCATATAATTTTCATTTGACAGTCGATACTGATAACTATCAGCAATATCAATAAAATATAATTTGTTTTGCAGTCATTGGTGATAGAGACCAACAACATTGATCAAGTGTTGCTTTTTTAGTCGTGATTGCAAAAATGATTAAATATTACAAAACTATTATAAAATTAAAATATTATAAAAAATAAATAAGTAAGCTTACAAAATTATAATTAATATATATTATAAAACTAAATTAAATACATTAAAAAATAAAAATAAACTATAAAGTAATGTAATAAATTAAAAATGTGAAAATAGTTATATAAATTAAAATTTAGAGGAATTCCATAAAATGCCAAAAAGTTGTTTTTTAAAAATACCCAAACTCCCAATTTTTTCTAAAAAGACCAATGAAATGTTTTTGTCCCCAAAATACCACAAGTTTAAAATTGATTTTTATGGGTTTAAAATTTAAATTTTTAGGTTGAGTTCACTAAATAGAGTTTAAAGTGTAGTTTTGAAGGGGTGGAATTTTATTTTGGGGTTTAGGATTTGAATTTGAAATTTTAAAGCTTTTTAAAACTGTGATATTTTTGGAATACAAAATTTTTTGGTATTTTGGAATAATTTGAGAGTTTGTGGTATTTTTGGAACATACCTAGTTTTTTGTGGTATTTTTTAGAATTCCCCGTAAAGTTATTGTAATTTAATATGATGAAACATAATAAAATAAAAGATGAATTAAAAATTAAAATATATGAGTGTATAAGTACAATAAAATAATTTTTTGAATTAAGTTATAATAAACCAAATTATATAAATATTATTTAATGTTTTAAAATAAATATAAGAAACATGATATATATATAGTAAAATAAATTAAATTCAAGTGAAATATATAAAATTTAATTAGATTATATAAAATCACATCAATCTACTTCAATTAAAAATAATTATTATAGTAATACTAAATCAGGTTAAATTAACAAAAATTTAAGTAACATAAACTAAATATTTTGAATCATTTTTTATTAGATTAATGTATGGCATATATGTATATTTTACATACTTTAATTTGCAAACATAAGTTTATAAATTATTAATTGAAAAGTAGTGACTTATTGTAACATCAACTAAACGAACAATATGGCAATAAGTTATATAATAAAAATATAACATCTTGTTGGTAGCTATTACAAGTCAGTGTCGTTATTGATGACTATTATTGCTAACGGATATGAAATAAATAAAAATGTAGTTTTTTGTTTTTGTTGTTGTAAATTTTCTTCTTACTTTTTTGTAGTGATTAATCTTATTTTAAGTTTCAATCATTCAAAATAATTGAGAACCTAAATAAATATACATAAAAAATAAATAAAAAACATTTAGCTATTTTATTTTTATTTTATGATTTTATGTTATGTACAACACAATTTGAACATTCATCCGCCATGTACCTACCTACCACTAACATCAATCATCCACCCATCTATGTTATACTCACCATTTATCTCGACATTTATAAACTATCTACTTACCATATGCTAAAAATTCATCATCTATCCACCTTTCATTTTACATTCACTCATTATCCACTCGTTAACCACCAATTGTTTTTTTTCTTTTAACAAAATAGAAATATATCAGAAAAGAAATATTTCGATAACTATACAAGAAAATAGTTTCTTTCAAATTAAAAATATCAGAAAATATTTAGTCTTTCCACAAACTATCTAATACCTAATTTAAATTAAGATAACTATATGCTAATTAACTTTCCAAAACTACTATTAATAATTATAATATTATTTATGAAGAAAAAGGGTAGACAATATCCCTCAACTCATTTTTTAATCACTCTCTAAATTTATCTAAAATTTGAGTTTTTTTTTTCTCTTTTCTCAAATATTAAAATTTAAATACCTATTTTACCCAAAACGTACATTCTAAATTTATAGTTACTCATAGACATAAAACTACAGTTTATTGCTTGTAATGGAGATTTATGATACACCAATGTTTTAACCCAAGTATACGATTGCAAGTGCATAACAAATTACAATAATAAAGATGAGGTCCAATCGACATAGATCAATGTTGCACTATAAATTATAGATTCGTATCTAATTAGGACAAAAATATGGGAATGTTGGTATGATCTATGCAGAAAAACAAATTGCAGATAAGTTAAAACGATGTAAATAATAAGGTCAAAGCATTAAGCATAAGCAAATTCACAAGGATCTATGCACACAGAAAAAAATAAATCATTAGGAAAATTATAAAGAATCGTTCTCGAACTCAAATCACGGATATAGATCAATCTTCTGTCGAAGTATTAAATCCTATGCCTAGAATATTGAATATTTTGTTCTCATTGAATTCATATATTCTAAAAAAGCTTCATAGAAATCAGGTTTGATATACAAAGTACGATAACATCAACTCTCGCAGATTAATTATATTTTTCTCATCTAGGTTCTTTTCAAGCTTCTAAATAAAATATCTTTTTTATTTAAACAACCTAATATTAAAAGAAAGATAGCTAAGCTAATTACGGATTTATGAAAAATAGAATGAAGAAACCAAATTACGATTCCCTAAACAAACATTCAAATCGATAAAACCCTAAAATCCCCTTGGATAACCCTAAAAATTAATTACAAATCTACTCATACATATAAATAAAAAAAATGGAAGAAGATATTGAAGAAAACATAATATAATTGTAATAATAAATGAAAGAGTTCAACAATTGTTTTTCTTTCTAAGGAATCACATATTCAAAGATTCATCTCTCTCACAACAACTTGAAATTTTGCAAAAGAATAAAGTGTAACCTAAAAAATGACTAAAAATAGGTTTAAATAGGTATTAGATCAAACTCAGTTGATTAGAAATATTATGGTATTGTATGGAGATCAAATATGCAAATTTTTAGAAATTCTTGGAAAAATGAGAACGTGGATTAAATTCTCTAAAACACACTCCGACTCTTATATACTTAAGATTTATTCAAATAAATTAAGCAAAAAACAGTATGTAGCAATATAGATAGGATTATACCCATAAAGACTAAAACACTGTCATTTTAATGTCAAATCTACCTAAAAAATCAAGATTGCTTTTTCATGGTTTATAACAGATAAAAACGGTAAAACAAATAAATGTAAACTTAATTAATAAAGATGTTAGGCATTAAAAAAATTCACGGAAACTGAATTAATAGATTAAATTATTAGACATGAAAACGATTAAAAGCCATTCTTGACTAAAATCACTAAAATAAACCAATCTCCTTTCAGAACATTGAATCCCTATGTACTAAAGCAATCAAAACTAGACCAATATCATTTTAGAGTATTGATATATCATAGAACTCAACAATTCATATTGTCACAGGTTAATCTAAGAAAACCTAAGAACATGGAATCAAGCCGCATAAAAAGAGGAAGATCATATCAAAATTCGAAATTCGAAATTTATAAAAAGAAGAGGTGATCTTAGAGAAGGGAAACTCATATTTGTACACAGACTCAGACACATTTTTCTAAACATTTCGATTGCACTCAACTTTCCAAACAATAAAATCGCTCTTTTAGACATTTTTTCTTCCAAAATTTGGTGGCGTCTACTGGAACTCATAGACTTTATGAAAAAATGATAATATAACTAAATTCACAAAATGGAAGCTAGAGCAACGAATGGATACTGTAGCATTATCCAAATGTTTCAAGAAACTATCAAAATGCTATCTAAAAAGTCTCAATTGGACAAGATACGTTATGCAATTCTACCTCGCTTTAACCAACAAGATGAGATGAGCAAGAAAGCTTCCTAACATCTAATAAGACTTAAGATTCGTATCGATCTAATAATGGTGGTAGCCAAACGGCCCCCTCTCTTAGCGAGGGAAAACCCTCCCTTCATTTTTTCCATATATTGATTTATTATGTGTAATACTAATTGATAGGGCCTCATTGGTTAATGTTACAAAATCTCGTGCAGTGGAACCCATCATTGTGGACTCAAATCCTTTGCTCATGTCCATGTATTTGATCATCGTATAGTCCACCTTCATTTGTTGACCCATGATTTTATACGGATCTCAATCTTTTAGATATTATGTGTCTATTATATATGTAATCTTGTAAAAATCATATTTTGATGATTTTTCTCCGCTTGCACTCCACTATAACGTCTCTAACCTCGACGATGATACACCTCCAATGCACACACTTTGTTCTTCAATTATTGGACATTTAGCTATGTTGTTATTTTCTGGATTTTTCATCCTCTTTGTACCTAATTCATTACTATTCTGCTCATATGAACTTTGTCCATCTGATTAAATTTTGTCCACCATCTTTGTATTCGGTATTGTAGTCTTGCGAATATTTAGGTGAATATTTTTTATTCTCGACATCTTCAATTGAGAGAGATTTCCCGCTCAACTTTCTTGCTAACAAAACCCTTATTACATCTTCATATACTGTTTCTACTTATGTTCCAACGCATCTCTGTACATATAGTTAACACACTTAAAACCGTGTTGTCCATAGTTACACGAATTTCAATTGTCATAAACATGTTAAGCTCATCCCATACCATTCCTCAACTTTTCCAATTCATTAATGCACTCAACACACAACGGCGACATCTTCTCCTATGTGAACACTACATCTCCACCTTTACACTAAAAACTTAAGTACACTTTTTATTCTTCGTCTTTTATGTAGAATGTAACCTTCCCTTAAAAAATCTTCTTACGTTCTTCCAAACCCAAAGCAGACATTTGCCTACATATTTTCTAGAGACATGAAAATGCCATTTTCCAAATTTCAAGCACTTCACTCTTTGACTCTTGTCAGCACACACTTGCCCATCCTTTCTAAAGTCCCTTAGTAATAAGCAAGATTTTAAAAAATCTCCGTACTAATTGTTTGTAGAATAGAAAGGTTCAATCGAATCTGCAAGGACTAAAGTTTGCAACACTAAAGATACAAAAACCAAACTAATCTAGAGCCAATGAGATTTTATGAGTATTTAATCAATCAAACCAAAATGCAAAGAAATTAGAAACAAAGAGGAAAATAAGATAAAATCATTGGACCATGGATCTTAATATATAGAGTGATGGTTAACAATCAACCAACAATGAAACAATCAATCAATGTCAATACTTGGTCTAAGATTTCCAATTAAAGACTAATCGACTCTCTTGGTAATAATCTTTTTTCTAATCATGCAACATAAACAATCTCTTGAGAAGACACACTCAAAGAAAGCATTAAGGTCTAATCCATACAACCACTAAACTAACTAACACAATCCCTTGGTTATGCCTCATTTATCATTCAAAATTGGTTCACGAATTTCATCGAACACCTTCTGGGCAATAAACTTCCTAAGGTCTATGGATGAGTGATCAAGACATATCTAGCATTAAGAACATCTAATGAATGAAGATCCAAACATTAATAACCATAAATCATCATCAATCAACCTCAATACAAATCCTATCCAACCTAGATCCAATTGTTAGGAAATAAACGCGAATTTCCGACGAGCAAGATTAGAAAGAGGAAAGAAATAACACACACACAAATTTGATAACGGAGTTCGGCCAAACTTGCCTACGTCTCCGGATCCACTACCGATCGTTTTGTTACCGAGAAAATATTACAACACTCAACTCACACAATCCAACCCTATTACATGAAAAAATACTCTTGATTTTTTCCTGTTGGATACCTCTCAAGTGTTTCCCTTTCTCTCACAAGTTTTCTTTCTACTTGTTCTTGAATGTGGATTGGATAATTTCTTCTCCTTTTCAATGGTCTCTATTTATAGATATTGTAGCCGTGTGTGAAACCGAACAAATTACAGCCACCGTCCAACACATTTAAAACATGTGTTCTATTATTATTTTACTAACAATCTCCCACTTGAAGACTGATTTCAATATGTCTTCACACCTCGATCATGTAGCGGATTTTCTTGCCTTGTTAAGTGATAGTAGGATTTTACTCCTATAAAGGGCTATCAATCAATCCATCGTTGTAGTATGGGTTTTTATGTCAATCCATAATGGGAGTGCACTAAGCAATGATGATGCGTTGGATGCTTTAAAGTCAAGCTGATGTTAAAAAGGTTTGGATGCTAAGAGGTCCTAAGTACAACGAAAGTAAAAATGCATAAAACAGAGAAAAGCTTTAAACACTTTGGATGCAAAACAGAGTAAATGCAAGAAAGGTAAAACGTG
>OVBE01014681.1:0-11923 GCA_900406425.1 Iberis pinnata | reverse complement strand
CAAGATTCATTCCTAGTTTTCTTAAACTTATTTACTATAAGTGCCACTCTTGTCTAAATTTCTAGATTATCTGTCAAACTAACCCTTGAACCAAGCCACATGAAGACTTCACTAAATATGATTAGTACTAAACACCAAATTTAATGTATTAACTTCTCAAGAATATAAAGCAATGAACTACTCAACGTGCCTTATTTTGATCCTTTCATGTTATTTTCTTCTAATCCTAATTGTTAGGCATCAGCTTTTGTCTCTTTTCCAAATTCTCATGAAGTAAATTATTTATATTATTTATTAGTAAACTTGTTCTTTAACGTTAATAATAATAAATAAATAAAAAGAAAAAGACACGTTCCTTGAGTATCGTGCAATGTAATCTTAATCGGATCTATTCTTTCTGAATTTACAAACTCATGCTTTTTATAGGGAAAGACAAAGTTTATTATGGAAACAATCATATACAAATAATATTTTTTGCATTTCGTATAATTTTTTGTTGCCGAATTAGGATTAATTACAGTTTTACATTTTACCATTTTTTTTTCTAAGTTTTTATTCCCGAATTGAGTTTTTTTTAACCAATAAAAGCAAAGGCTCTCAAGTGATTAAATATTAATATTGGTAGCAAAAAAGGAAAAGAAAAGTAAAGCCTTGAAACTAGGGAAAAAGACATATGACACTAATCAACATTGTAAGTCGTCTGATTCTGAATATATTAGTGACAATAATGCTTTTGAGATATTGTTAACTTATTGTTATAACCGTTATAAATTGTAGTTTTTTTTTCTTCACAAGTTAATATCTTGATAATTTTGTTTTTTTTCTTAACTCAATTAATCTTATTATATAAAACAAAACGCGTTTAATGTGGATGCAACACATAGGCAAAATTAGAATTTATGATATCGTGACATGTGTCGTTATTAATCGAGATTATGATATTTTAACCTAATGAAAACTTACTTATTGTTAGTTTGTTACTTTTAAATAAAGAATATAACCACAACAAAATATAATAACAGAATAGAAATTTTAATTGCTCTTTTAAATGGAACTACATAACGACAAAAGAAAAATATTGATTTTATAAATTAAAAAAAAATTATAAGATTAAAATAACAAAATTATATAACATGTAAAAGATTAATAGTATAAATTTGAAGAATAAAAAATATATGTACATTTTTATGTTTGTTTAAACCAAAAACCGCGATATATATATTGATATTAATTTTTACGATTTTGTAAAAAGAAACTAGAGATCAAAATAACTAATAATAAATAAATTTTAATTTTAACGTCGATGAAAATAAATAATAACATGGGTTATCATCTTTAAATCTATAAATTTATATTGGATTTCTGGTCTTTTTGAAATATCCATATATATTTATATTTATATGTATAATGAGAACTCTGAGAAATTCTCAATATAGCATATACACCTAAGAATGAATCTTATAATTTTTTAGCTTACCAATAAGTATTGAATATTACTCGTTTGTTTTTATTTGATTGATATTTTAAAATTTCACATAGTTAAAATCTTTGAGATTTTAATAGTTTTCCCCACATAACAAGATAGTATTAAAAATAAAAATAATGCGTTGTTATAGTTGATACGCGTACTCATTATAATGTATGGTCCATATTTTCCAAAATATAATTCTTGGATCAAAGAAAAATCAATGATGATTTTACACTTTAAAACATAATTTAGAGAGACCCAAAATGCTAATGGAATAAGAAACAAATCAAAAACTTTTAATCATTATGATTCTACATGCTCAGTGCCCTCATTATAACATAATAAAAACAAAAATATTACAAAATATTAATACGAAAATTTTATACATTTACAACTTCCCCCAAATTCTTATACCATATTTAAATAAAAACTTCTAAACCAAAATTAAAAAGTTGTTTTAACACATTACCGAGCGAATTCACCACTTAACCGGCTAATAAAGTAACCAAACCGTGCAATATTCGGTTAAAATGCTTTAATTTGCCACATAACCGGTTAAAACCGGAAAATCTTCTTTAACCGGAAGACTCTTCCTGAGGTAGAGACTTTGGTCGTCTTCTTCATTAGATTCTGAGTAGATAGATACTAAGCTCAGGAGCTCCATTACTATCAGGATTCATCATATAGAAAGCTTCAGAATCACGAGATCCAACAATCCTTTCAAATTTCGCTCTCATATACATTACATCTCCGTCACCGCCGCTTCCGCCGCCACCGCCGGAAGTCTCCTCCGTCGTCTCCGGTAAAACTCCAGCACCCATAGAAACCATCTCAAGAGCTTTCAAAACTTTTTTCTCCTTCTCGCCACAAGCTCTCCTCGTCGCAAATCCACACTTTTTCCCATTACAATAAGTCCTCCAAATCGGCTCCTCCACTAACCGCCGTGGAATCAAAATCTTCGATTTCTCTCCTCCTCCTCCTCCTCCTCCTACTCTTTCGTCTTTTTCTTTGTCACATTCAAGAGCGATTCTAACAAGCCCTGAAGCCATTTCTTTAACTAAACCACTAATCGGAGTAGCAAGCTCAATTAAAAACGCCGGAGGAGAAGTCGAATCTTTTTGAATTGAGAAATGAACATGACCACGACGAGATCCAAATAGTGTACCAACAACACGTGATCCAAGTCCAGAGTTATGACCAGGTTTAGCTCTACTTAGAGAAGCAATAACTGATCGGAGACGAGAAACTGCAAAAGATTGAAGCTTTCTTTTTGGAGTAGAAGAAGAAGAAGAAGAAGAAGGGTTGTGTTTGGAAACAGGTTTAGTGTTATCAGTAAAATGGTTACGTGATGAAACGTCGTCGTTTTCATCTGATCCAACTTTTCTTGTCCAATGGAAACTATGGTGTGTTTTTGAAGTAGTAGTAAAGTCATGTGAATTTGCTTTCGCCATTGAAAGAAGTTAAAAGCTTTAGAGAGAGAGAGAGAGATAGTGTTGTAATGGAAGTGGTAATGATCAAAGTTTTTGGTGTGAATTTAACTTCAGAGTTTGGTCTATTTGGTGAATATAACTCTCTTTATCTCTCTCTTGACAGAGAATCGACTTTGAAATGGACCCACTAGTTCATCTTTATGTAGATGATTTTAGTAAAGGATAAAGAAAAGATAAATATAGTATAGTTTTTTGTTTATTATGTTGTAGATTTGTCTTTTGCTTTTTTTAAGTTCAATTTATAGAAGTGATTCGACTTGGAGAATTTTCTTTTCTTTTCCGCTTGAATTTAAGATAAAGTATAAAAAGAAACATATATAAAACATAAAATAGCCACATAGATATTAAAGTTACAAGAATTTTTTGATCTATGTCAAAATTAATTGTAGAACATATATTCTAAAACTCCAACTTGAAAACAAGTAAACCAAGCATGTGTTTGTAGTGTCAATTAAAATGAATAATTTGATGGTTTAAATTTATTCTTAAATTTAACTGAGAAAACGTTTTAGTTTTTTGATAACTTTGGTATTCGAACCCGAAAGAATTTTGATTAGGTTCAAAGCGTCCGCAATCGTCAAAAGTATTTAGGAAAACCATCAAAATTTACCCCATTTTAATTGACGGTGAAATTCGAATCCAGATGGTAGAACTCACAACTGTGGGCTTTTTACCATTACAGCTAGAAGCTCTAGTTAACGTTTTAGTCTCATTAGTTCATGCATTTCATCTTCATTTTAAAGTTATGTTATTTTGAGCAATTTCGATTTATTAATTTACAAACATAAAAATAATATTTTTTTTGTTTGTTTTTTGTCCACAAATGTTGAGGTTCAGCTCTAAATATATTAAATACTTTTATTTTTTTATAAATACTATTAAAATATGTTTTTAAAAATATAAAAGTTTAACTTTAGAATTTAAATTTATGTATCTAAATTCACTAATTAAAGTTTGGCTTTATATAAGTTTTGGTAATTTAGTTTCGAAGACTAAGATTTAAATTTGTGGAAATCTATAAGAAATATATAAAAATAGTATTTTAGAACAATTCAAAATATTCAATATTTTTAGAACCAAAATTCATAAAAGAAAATATTCTTTAAATTAATCAATTATAATTATCAGGCGGCGAAAGATGAACTAAAGTCTTTGAGTTTTTGCTTTAGGTGAAAAAGGAAAAGTTAATTCAATGTTTTATTGTAGTAAATAACGTATTAAACATGTGTATATAAAAAGGAATGTTGAACTTTGTTTTTATTATATAGTAGTAGTAGCAAAGTGTGTTGAATTATTTGGTGTTTGAGATATAGCAGGGTCGGTCCTGAAATTTAAAAAATTTGCAAAGGCCGCAATCGATAACGAAAAAAATAGGTCGAAGTTGTATAATTTTTTTTAAAATAGGTTGTTTTCTTAACAAAATTTTTTTAACTAAAAAAAGGACCGCAAGCTAATGCTTGCTCTGCTTGTGCTTAAGATCGGCTCTGGATATAGTAGTAATTAAGAGAATAATTAGGATTGTGTTGTTGTTGTTGAATAAACACTTTGGGAGAAACACAAGAAATGACAAAAGAAAAGAATCTGGAGGAGACAAAGTGTGAGTGTTGTTTCATTTTCGATGTGGGGTAATCTCAAAGTGACTCATTTTCTTTGACTCCTTACCTTTATTTTTATTTGACTTCAATCTTTATACACAGTTTAAAAAAAAGTGTTTGTTTCATATTTATCAAATTTTTGTTCTACATTACAAGTTTTCAAAATCTTTTTTAATTTACAAGATATTCTCAAATAGATATTCAAAAGAATGGATTAACAATTATTTATCCTTTGTGTTTTACATGATTAGTTTTCTAAACAAAAATAACAAACAAATGTAAAAGAAATACTCCCTCTGTTTCAATATATAAGTAGTTTTAGCCAAAATGATTTGTTTCATAATATAAGGTGTTCTCAAATCCCAAAGCAATAAAGTAATTTAAATAAATAATATTCTACTAAAAACTTAAAATTAAAATAATATTCAATAATCTCTCTCTAACTTTTCGCATTTCCCCACCAAAAAAATAATAATCTCTCTAACTTTTTATTACTCTTTTTTAAAAAGTTAAAATTTCTTAATACCCGCGCTTTTAAGCAAAACTACTTACATATTGAAACGGAGGGAGTAGCAAACAAATTTGTTTTTTTTTTCTTTTATAGTAGAATAAGTTTAAAAACAAAAAACACTAAATACGAGTAAGGAAAGTGGAAAACAATAGTTGACAAAAAAAAAATATAACACCAATTGATAGGGGTGTGGATTCTGTTTATTCGGTTCCGTTTTTTAGTTTTCGGTTTTTTCATGTTTTTTGTTAAATTAAACCGAATAAAAATTCGGGTTTTTTTTTTGCTTAAAAATATTAATTTCGGTAAATTTTGGTTATTTTTTCTTTATGTTCAGTTACTTTTCGGTTTATTTGATTATTTTTAACTAGTTCCCTTTGGCTATATAGTATAAAATTGTTGTCGAACCGCAAACTAAAGTAAATTTAAAATGTTACCAAATTGAACCGAAATAAACGAATAAACTGAAGTAAATTTGATCCGGTTCAATTTAATTGCTAAAGCATACTACCTAAACTTAAATACATATCGTTTTTTCATGGATAAACTTGAGTGATCCGATCAACATTAAATTTAAAACGACGAAAAGTAAATATCTTATCAGTTTAACTGATTTAACTGATTTTAGTAATACATCAGTTTCAATTTAGTTTAACTGATTTTCAATTAAATTTTAGACTTGATTCAACTTAGATCATCTTGAAAACTATATATATATATNTATATATATATATATATATATATATATATATATATATATATATATATATATATTCTACATATGGACTTATTGCGCAAGTGATTTTCTTATTAGTGGAAATCGAATAATATAGAAAAAATTGTTGTATCATATTTTAAAGTTGACAAGAAACCAAGATTAACTTCATTACTTGTTATGATTCGAGTCTTTATGTCTGTTACTATTTTGTATAAAACTTATATACTCGAAAGTTTAATGTAATAAACTATTCATGAATTGACACATGAATTTCTTATTAGAATTTTATATTCTCAATTCAGCACGAAATATTCTCAAATAATAGAATTGATGTGACATACCAATCAAAGAAGCATAAAACATTCGACAGGCTTTGTCTTCTATTGAAAGAAGAAAACGAAAACACAAATTGTATAATAATGTTACATAAGAATATGAAAGTTATATATAGTTTGATTTATTGACGTCATAAATAGAGATAATGAAATAGGTCTGTTCTGATTCTTGGTGTTGTCTGGTGCAGACTAAACAGTGAAGTGTGTGAATCATGGTCCTTATTTGGACCATGGCCTTGTCTAAGTCTTCCTCACTCGAATCACACATCTCTGCTTTATATGCTTTAATGATGTCATTATTCATCAGTTTTACATGTATTTTTAGTAACTAGATCCAAGTTTCTAATGTACAAATCGTCTTTGTTTTGAAATATTTGCAAATCATATTGGTTTTGAATAGTAACATATGTTTTGTACACCGAACCTAGGGGTGGGCGTTCGGTTTTCGATTCGGATAATTCTTTTTCTTTTCACTCAAACACCATATAATATTAATCCAGGGTAAGAAAGTCTTTGAAGCTAACCACCCTGGAACTAGTATGTTTACATGAGAAAATAAAGATTTTTGGAAGCGGCCCCTTTAGCAAGAATGTCCGCTCTTACATTTAGATTTCGTGCAATAAAAGAAATATTAAAAATTGTGAACAAATCTTTAAGGTGCTCAAATTCGTTACATTCCGACGCCAAGGAGGGCCATTCTTCTTCTTCTTCATTTATGAGCTTCGCAAGCTGTAGACAGTCCGATTGGAAGGACATAGTGTCAAAACCAAGTTGTAAGGAGCTTTTCATAGTCCGAAGTAAAATGTTGAACTCTGCATGAAGGGGAGACATCACTTGACTTATCCAGAAGGAGCCAAAGGTCACTTGACCTGGTTCTATCTCAAAAACGCATCCTTCACCTACAAAGTCTGAGTTTTTCACCGCAAGATGCATCCACTTGACATCTTGGATATGGTGATAAACTCGTGACCATGTCCTGATTTTGTGTCAGGGTTGTCTGCTCTTGCCTTTTAACTAGGATAAGTTGTGTCGATCTCCATGCTTCTTCTTCGCTTGTCGCATGTTGGACCACATCGGGAGATCGTTTCCGATAATTCGGTTTAATTTTGTAGTCTATATAATTTCGTACCATGACATATTGTAGAAAAGTTTTTTTGTCGAAGCTTAATAAATTGGTATATTTGATGGAATTCTTTTTGGACAAGACTATATTAACAATTGGTTGATAATAATAAACTATATTAACTAAAGTAACTAAACTAAAGTAGCCACAATGTATACAATTATACAATTATTCTAATCAATAATAGAACAATCCAATCTACAAACATTAAGATTCAGAGTTTGAACAAACTCCATCTATAAAATCATTGAATCACATTTAGATCATAAAATACTACTAACTTATATTATTATAGAGCATATAAACAGAGGATAAACACTTACAAAGAAAACGTTAAAAGTGTGCTTTTTCTTTGACCTATAGATTCGAAGAAAGCCTTACAGTTTCAACTACATTTGCAGACTTCCTTGCTCGGTCTCTGGATGTTCGGTTTGAGGAACCGGAACACCTCCATTCATTCTTGCGCGTGCTTCTGCAAACATACGTTGTTGTTCAGCTGCTGCTTCCTCTTCAGTCATTTGAGCTCCACTGTTCCATTTCACACTCCTTTGTGTGTCCTGCTATAAAGTTCAAAAAATGTCGGTGAGAGTTAATCTTCTTCCTCTCGATCGGTCTTAAACACTAAGAGAAGAAGTAGAGGCAGGGCCGGTCATAAGATTTTAAAAATTTGCAAAAGCCGCAATCTACAACGAAAAAATAGGCCGAAGTTGTATAATTTTTCAAAAAATGGGCCGTTTTTCTTAAACAAAAATTTTAAACTAGAAAAGGGCCGCAAGCTCATGCTTGCTCTGCTTATGCTCAAAACCGGCTCTGAGTAGAGGATTATTCACCATGGTTTCATACTTATGTTGCTCATATGCAGCATAGACTTCCTCAATGTATTCTCCAAAACCTAAAACCTATGTTCATATCAAAATCAAGAGCTTATAAAACCAGAATTGAAGAAAACTGTTGTGTTTCTCTCTTAAGGATCATATAGATAAGAATCTCAATGTAACAACAAACCTGTAGAGCCTTAAGAACATGCTCGGGAGCAATCGTTCGTTTATCCTCTTTGTTACAAACATCATTAGATTCCGAAGAAACAAGATTTATAAACTCTGCAAAATCATAAGAGAAACATAGAATTCAGGTTGAGTTTCCAATCGCAATCGCAGAATATCGACGAAATCGGAGAATTAGAGAAACCTGAAAGCATATATGATCTTTACCTACACAACATTCAATCAAAAGATCTTGAGTATCTCTAGCAACTCTAACATCTGGAGGTAACATCTCTTTTATAATTTTAGTCATTGTAGCTAATCAAAAACAAGAACAACAAACCAAATTCATTCTTATCTAACAGTTTTGAATAATCAATACAATCAAATGGATCTTCATCAATCGAAAGAACGGTTTTAATCTAAACCTTTTGGAAGTGAAGCGTCTTCTTTAGATTTAGCGACTATATCCATTGGATCCATCGTTTAATCTACACGAAGATCAATCTCGTAACGAATAAGGAGTGATGCACAACGAGAGAATAATCAACTCACCTTGATAGAGTCAACACGGCTCCAAAACGAAGATAAAAAGAAGATCCACGTAGGTAGCAGACGAGTTAGTCGATTCGCGGCGAGATTAGCCGAGAAGTTAGTCGGATCGAACGGGATCTTATCGGAAGAATTTTCTCTCTCCTTCGCCTTCTCTAACAAAGTCGATTAGGGCAAACGGAAGACCAGAGCGCGTGAGACACACTTGATTTTAGCAGCGCGTGAAGATAAATTCTAAACCCATTAAAAACGGGAAAGTAAATAACTAAACTAACAAAATTCAGAAACCTAAACGGGCCGAAAATTGACCCGAACCAGGCCCATTTACCTCTTCTTCATAAGTAGAAGTACATAAGTGACAAATAAAGAAAACAAATAAAAAATCATAATAAGTAATACATTTTTTAGTTATACTATTAAAACTTCGGTAATATGGATGTAAAATGGACTTGAACCACTTGACTTATATTACTTTTCCAAATTATAAGATATTACTTTTAATACATTATAAAGTATTTTTTAATTGTGTGAATAAACACCAATAATTTATGAATATCAATTAAAAGTAATGATATGATATAAAAATATACTAAATAATATTTATTTGTACAATTCAAAATATTATACATAATTTTAATATGAAAAAATTATGTTTTATAAACCAAGTTGTATAATCCATAATATTTAATTTTTATAGTAAATGTCATCCAAAATAATTAATTTTAATATATTTTAACTACTAAAATATGATTCACATAATATAATAATATATATATATATATCATTTTTTGGTTTGGCAGCCTTAGTCTTTAGCTTCTTTTGCAAATTGTATGCATGGTCTTTGAATTTTGATGTAGCACAAACTACGTTTGAGCTAGATTTTTGTTTTGTCTAAAAATTTTTAAGAGATCTAAGCGTTTTTTTTTTTTATTTCGTTGAGAATTCTATGATTTTTTCCGCAATAAAAAAAAAAGTTCAAAAACCCTAATATTATTAAAATCCAAGTAAAAAATAACAATAAGTTCGAATCACCTTATATAGTGTTCGATTATTATGCAACCTTAATTCTAAAAACAATAATAGAAAATAAGATCTAATCTATAAAAGATAAGATCTAATCTTTTTTTTTTTTATAACCAAGAGGAGTTCGGATCTTCGGCCTTAGTCTTTCTTTAGGCCCGAGATTAGCCTTTGCTAATACCTGATGACATGGCGTAAAACAACCCTTCCACCGGGAATCGAACTAGGGATCTCATGGAACCAACTTCTAAGGTGAAACCACTAGCCCAACGCACTATTGGTACATAATATTTAATCTTTAAAAGGAAAAATAAAATATGACAAGCAAAAACCAAAGCCATCGAAAATAACATAGAAAAATAATATTGTTTGCCCAACAAGTATCCATTAAAAATATTCTCCCATGCAAAGAAGAATCGGTCTTGCTTGCTCAACAAGTAAGTATGTATCCTGCATCAGTCTTGTTCTTTTGGTAGTGATGTAATCAAAGGTTGCTTTGTCAAATCTTCTTTTAATTTTTTATTAGATTTGGATCGAAGAAGCTTCATTTGTCTTTGTCTGACGATGTGTCTTGCTTGATTAGTCCACTTTTTGAAACTCATATTTTGGCTTTATTCATCTAATAATAACTAAATTGTTTTGCTTGCTTCATTTGTCTTTGTCTTACGACTTGTCTCTCGAGTCAAATTTCATCTTACAAAAGCCCGAGCTCGTGGACTACACGAACTCATTGGAAAAAGATAATGGAAGATCCACTTTTACTAGAAGACCCAAAGCCAAAGCCGTCATGGCAAAAAAAATTCACAGTGGAGCTCAAGAACGTCAGCCTCATGGCGGCGCCTATGGCCACAGTGACCGTTTCTCAGTATCTATTGCCTGTCATCTCAATCATGGTCGCTGGACATCGCGGGGAGCTCCAACTCTCTGGCGTTGCTCTTGCCACCTCCTTCGCAAATGTCTCCGGCTTCAGCATCATGGTAAGTAAGGGAGATGTACTGAAAATGAAATTTGAAAGTGATTTGATAAATTCAGTGTTATTCAAACAAGAATTATAAAAAGTTTTATGAAATATGTGTTATTCAAATAAACGTTTTAAAAATTTCATGAAATTCACTGTTATTGAAAATAAAAAAGTAATAAAAAACGTTAATGCTTTGTGCAGTATGGCTTAGCTGGTGCACTTGAAACACTATGTGGTCAAGCTTATGGAGCTAAACAATATGAAAAAATCGGAACTTTCACATACTCTGCAATCGCTTCGAACATACCCATTTGTTTCCTGATATCGATTATCTGGATTTATATGGACAAACTCTTGATTTCAATCGGACAAGACCTTGATATCTCAAAGCTAGCTGGCTCTTACGCGGTTTGTCTTATACCTGCATTGTTTGCTCATGCAGTTAGACAACCTTTGACTCGGTTTCTCCAGACTCAGGCTTCGGTTCTACCTCTTCTTTACTGTGCCTTAGCCACTCTTTTGTTCCATATTCCCATTTGCTGGACTCTTGTCTATACTTTTGGTTTCGGAACCAATGGAGCCGCCTTGGCTATTAGTTTGTCTTTTTGGTTTAATGTCTTGATTCTAGCTTTCTATGTGAGATTCTCCACCTCTTTTGAGAAGACTCGTGGCTTTGTATATGATGATTTCCTTTCGAGCGTCAAGCAGTATTTCGCATATGGAATACCATCAGCAGCTATGGTTTGCTTAGAATGGTGGTTGTTTGAGCTCCTTGTATTGTCCTCTGGATTCCTCCCTAACCCGAAACTCGAGACTTCTGTTCTTTCCATTTGGTAATTTATGCTTCTGTCCTCTCTATCAATTTTTATTACTTTTAATTGACGAATGATCTAGTGGTTGTGGTACCTCTGATGCCTTGTTAACAGATCTGCAAGTGCATTTTCTCTTATTTATGGAGTTTGGGTTAATGGACTGACCTGTTTTGGTTCAGAAATTAATGTGACAATAAACTGACTTATCAATGTTTGTTTTTGTTGTATTCATGATAGTCTTACAACAACATCTCTACACTATGTCATTCCGTTGGGTATAGCTGCTGCTGGCAGTACGAGGATTTCGAACGAACTAGGAGCCGGAAATCCTGAAGTTGCGAGGCTCTCCATGTTTGCT